>JARWCS010376951.1:0-10056 GCA_034783895.1 Geukensia demissa
CAATCTGCATAACTTTAAGGTGACTTTTTCATTTACTCATTTGATGTTCTTTCTAGGATGGCACATGATAAATTTTATTTATTAAAGGGAGTTACTTCCCTTCATTATAGATTCTGTTTTTTGGTGGGGTCCATTTTCATGATGGTGTTCATTTGTTTTTTAGTTTTCAGTGTTGTGGATGTGCCGTTTTGGTCTTGTCCTGGTTGTTCTCCGGAATTAGTCAGTACTTTTTTATTTTTCCTTTTCATCAAATATTCTTCATTGGTTAAGTCATACAACAGAGTTTATATATATATCTCCTAGAGTCGCATACTCATATATGACTGACTGGCAAGAAAGTTTCTTCCAGATCACTTGAGTCTTGTATCCTAATTTTGAAATATTTCTATATTGTAAATAATTTTACTATAAGAGTATTTAGTCATCATTCTAAAACATTTCTTGGTTTATTTACCAATCCTTTGAAATTATTCTCAGTATTCCATAACTTAGCTTTCAGGTTTATGTATAAGCTTTCAGGTTTATGTATAATAATAAAGAAAAAGTTATGGTGCCCCTTAATTGAAGGATGATGAATGTTACAAGACTATATGAAGAATGATGAATGTTCTGCAATGGGACAAAACTGATGACTGTTCAAATGACAAGATTGTATGATAAATGATGAAGAAGACGCTACGATAAAAGATGACTGTTCTATTCAGAGGACTGTATGATGAATGATGACTGTTCTGTTAAGAAGACTGTATGATAAATGATGACTGTTCTGCTAAGATGACTGTATGACAAATGATGACTGTTCGGCTAAGAAGACTGTATGACAAATGATTACTGTTCTGTTAGGACGACTGTATGACAAATGATGACTGTTCTGTTAAGAAGACTGTATGAAAAATGATGACTGTTCTGTTAAGAAGACTGTATGATAAATGATGACTAATCTGTTAAGACTCTATGATAAAAGATGACTGTTCTATTAAGAAGACTGTATGATAAATGATGACTGTTCTGTTAAAAAGACTGTATGATAAATGATGACTGTTCTGTTAAAAAGACTGTATGATAAATGATGACTGTTCTGTAAAAAAGACTGTATGATAAATGATGACTGTTCTGTTAAGAAGACTGTATGACAAATGATGACTGTTCTGTTAAGAAGACTGTATGACAAATGATGACTGTTCTGTTAAGAATACTGTATGACAAATGATGACTGTTCTGTTAAGAAGACTGTATGACAAATGATGACTGTTCTGTTAAGAAGACTGCATGACAAATGATGACTGTTCTGTTAAGAAGACTGTATGATCAATGATGACTAATCTGTTAAGACTCAATGATAAAAGATAACTGTTCTATTTAGAGGACTGTATGATAAAAGATGACTGGTTCAAGAAGACTGTATGATGAATGATGACTGTTCTGCTAAGAAGACGATATGATAAATGATGACTGTTCTGTTAAGAAGACGATATGATAAATGATGACTGTTCTGTTAAGAAGACTGTATGATAAATGATGACTGTTTTGTTGAGAAGACTGTATGATGAATGATGACTGTTCTGTTTTTCTTGATTTTGAAGGCCAAACATATGGAACATATCTTTGCGGGTTTTATTTTCACTAAAAGTTCAAACAAACATGCTTCAAATTTGGCTCGATTTATTTTTGAGACTCTCATCCATCCCATAAATGAGCAAATATTAAACCACTGAAAAAATTACCTGCTATATGCTATGATGAATTATTACTGTTTTTACGACAAGAGTGTATAAAGAATGATGACTATTCTCTTAACAAGTCTGTATAATAAATGATGTCTGTTCTGATAAGAAGTACTATAAGTTCAGAAAATATTGCAAGCATTTATACTTGCATATATTGCAATATTGGAGATAATGCAATGAAATTTTTTTTAAGTAAAACTTTCAAAATTTTAAATGTGACTTCCCATTACTGGGATTTGCATTCTGTCACATTATTTGATATAATAAAACCATCATAATAATTTTTTAATTTCACGAAAATAAAGACAAGATTTTTTAAGTTTATTTTAAGTAAAAAAGCCATATGAGCTTTTGTCATCATTTCGGGTCTATCGTCTTTATTCTTTCTGTGTGTCAACCGTCTTAGAAATTAACTTTCAAGTCTTCATTTTACAAAGACCTACACAATTTTACCTAGACTTGGACCGTCAGCCCTCTGCTTATTTCTTTCACTGTGTCCACAATTACAAAAAAATCAATATCCCAAAGTTTGACCAAACTTTTATAGAATGGTTTTGAGTAGTTCTCATAAATTGTGTCCAACCACCTCTTTTTTCTCAAGTCTTAGCTTTGCCAGCTGGAGATGGATTTAATAAACAATTTTAAAATAAACATACTGACTTCAAACCAACTACGGCAGAACTAAGTTTAACACAGACCCTTATGGGAAATTCATGCAAATTTTTTCGTCTAAAACTGCTTCCTCAGTTGTAACCATTTTTTCGGTGGAATGAAAATTATCAAAATAATATGGTTTTAGGTAGTTAAACTATTAAAATCTTCCGTGAGAATGCATTTGAGTATATAATCACCATATTTTCCCTGCTTTTTACAGATTTTGGATGTTGAATTTCCAATTTTATACCAAAGTATCCGTTACAAATTCACAAAGTTATCATGCAATGCACTTTTATCACAATGCAGCCGTAACCATTGGACAGCATGCATGATAGCCCACTGAAAAAAGGTTTTCCTTTCAGCATGTGTTTGACAATCCACTGCAATAACCAAGAAAGTTGATTAAGGAGTACTTGCTTATGCTACTGGATTGAAAGTAAAATCAAATGGTATTAACGTAGATTTTTCTATGGCATCTGTATGCCAGGTGAGCAATGACAGTCTTCTGCTTTTGTAGTAGAACTTATCATAATCTTACCTAAAGTGTATTCTTTATTGTTGGTATTAATTTTTGTTCCATAATAATGGTGTCCCCTTTTTGTGGTTGCATCTCTTAGTAGTGTTATATCTTTACTTTCCTCTACAGCTTCCTTTAGTTGCTTATTAGATATGATTCCTGCCTCTTTGGACATGTTAAAAATTGTTGCTTCTGATGGCATCTTTTCAAGCTTGTGACCAGTAAAAATTTGAATGATGTCCTTAATCAAATTGGATATATTATTGCGTGATACATTGCATGCAAGACATGCATATACTGCTTCCCGGATTTTATTAGAATATGGTTGTCCTTTATCTGCTGTTTTAGTGGACTCTCCCTCTTTGTTTTCTTCATTCTCTTCATTAATTAGATTTAAGTTCTGCCAATGACTTATTTCCTCTTTTAGTTGGTATATTTCTTGTCGAACTAAGTTACACTGTGTATGTTTGTCATCTGTTGTTGGTGGCTTCACATGAGTTTCTGTGGATCTAGTAACAAGCTTTTTTTTTCCTATGTCTAATTTAAGTGTAGATAACTTTTCTTTTAAATTTGTGATGGTGTCATCTCTCCTCTTTAAACATTTCTTCAAAGAATACATTTGTATATTTATCAAATTTGTTTTCTTCTTTTGTTGTAATATTTCCAAATTAAGCCTTTTTATTTCCTTTCTTAACTGTGACTGTGTGTCTTCAACTATTGGTTTTGGTTTTGGTGGCTGGAATTTCTCACATTCAAATCTAAACAACTCATCATAACTCCTTTCAGTTTTTAATTTCCTATATTTTGTGTAAATAGCTGTTACTTTACTCCTAACTGCAGAAAAATTTACGGACTTATCTTCCTCTGGTAGTAAAGATACAATCCACTGGTACAAAATCCTGTGGCTACCATTTTTGTAAAACTTTCTACTTTCATCTCTCAATTCTAAGACATACTTATTTGTAAGTACTGTCTTGTGAAAGGGTAAAGGAGGAACAAGTGCCATTATTAATACCTATATTTACCTTAATTATAACTTTAAGGCTGAAAATAATACAAACCTTTTGACTTTTTCATATATAAAAATATTATATTTATTGGGATTTGGACTAGAAATGAAGCTATGTAAAAAAAAACTCTTGCAAATGGGAAGCTATGTCAAACAGAGGCAAAACGTGTCCTGGGGACACAGATGCCCCCGCTATATCGTTTTGTGCATTAGAAATGGGTGTGGATAGTGGGATTGGACATGGATAGTACAGACAAGTGCCTGATCTAAAAAGGGGAGACATGATACAACTCACCATTATAATACTTTCGACCAAATATCAAAACAATCAACATACATAAGCTGAGAAATAGTTCACAAAAATTTTACAAGTCAGGAAATCAATCAATTACTCGACAAACAGGACGTAAATATAGGACAGACCTACAAAGGGGAGACACAGTACAACTCACCATTATAATGCTTCAGGCCAGAAATCAGATCAATCGAACACAAGCGGAGAAATCTTTGACGAAAATTTTACAAGTCCAGAAATTAATCAATTACTTGGCAAACAGGAAGTAGATAAACAACAGATCTGCAAAGGTGAGACACGGTACAACTCACCTTGATAATGCTTCAGACCAAATATCAAATCAATCCAACATACACAAGCCGAGAAATCTTTGCGGGAAATTTTACAAGTCAGGAAATTAATCAATTACTCGACAAACATGAAGTAGATATACGGCAGATCTGAAAAGGGGAGACACGGTACAACTCACCATCATAATGCTTCAGACCCAATATCAAATCAATCCAACATACACAAGCCGAGAAATCTTTGATGAAAATTGACGGACATACGTACGTACAGACGTACAGGGTAAAACTTAATGCCCCCGACGCCTAAAGGCGGGGGCATAAAAAACAATATTGGGAAAAGCCAAAATGTCGTATCCGTACTAGTAGAGACATAACAAGGACCACCAGGCTCTTAGATACAAAGATACCTGGTGTTATGAAAGACAACTCTTGCAAATGGGAAGTAACTCTGTATCTGAAAAGAGGGAATACCTTCTGTGGTATCAAAACAGATAAAAATATAGCAATTCAGAAAATAATCCTTCATATTTAACTTAAACTGAATAAAACATAAAGCAGACAAAAAACAAGACACTCACAAGTACAAACACACAGAGGCAAATGTGATTTATAGTTTAAATACCTAAAATATGTATATTATTTTTTGTTGCAAGGACAGCACATTTTAGCTAGTAGTTTGATATCTTAGGCCATGGAAAATTTATTGCCGTTTTCCCCTCACATGGAATTTGTTAATAGACCCAGCAGGCAGGAAAATTATTTTATTTTTTTTATTTTTATTTTTTGGTAAACTTTGCTGATATTCAGTTTACTTAGATTGCTTTCAAATTTTGCCTATGAAAAACATTCCTTCAAATCTAAATTTAAGATAACTGAACCAGAAACTCGGTGCTTAAAAAGGACAAGATATGTCAAAATTGTTTTGAAAGTGGTAAAACAAATTGTATGAAAATGCATCTTAAAACCGGCAGGGTTAGAGGAAACCAACAATCATTTCTATTTGGCCTGACAACTATGAAAGTAAAATTCTCCTTTAAAATCTTATATCTTTTGTTATCCAAAGAAACTTATGATGTGCTGTCCAGTAGGGTTGACTTAACAAGGACCAATCACAGCACCAAATTCACTTACTATTAGGTTATGTTGTAGTGCACTAATGTCTAAATTGCGTGTGGTAGCATCATATCTGTAGTCTATAGTCTGTAGTCTATTTAAACAACTGAAAATATAAAAAAAAACAGGATTAACTTTACAACCATTCAACAAATGCACTTACTATTATAAAACAAAAATATTTGTCTTTTGTCTGTTGTGATTTGAATTGTTTTGTAATTTGCTTGTCGAAATAATGTTTCATTTATCAGTGTTTCAGCTAGGCCAAACAAGAGGGGCGCTGCATCCCTTTGTCCTTTAGGGATATTTATTTGCTCCCCTATGCTGGAGCACTGAATGATCCTTTTCTGATTGATATATTTTATACTTACTATTAGGTTATGTTGTAGTGCAGTAAGTTTAAATTTGGTGAGGTAGCATCATATCTATATAAGTCTATAGTCTGTAGTCTTTAAGTCTATTTAAAGAACTGAAAATAAAAAAAACAGGATTAACTTTTAATACAACCATACAACAAATGCACTTACTATTATAAAACAAAATTATTTGTCTTTTGTCTGTTGTGTATTTTCTAAAATTGCTTGAACATTGAAATAATGTTTCTAATATCATTTTTTAATTGATATATTTTATATTCCAAATCTATTCAGTGTCTGTATTTTGCAAATGGGTTGTATTATTTATTGTAGAAAAAATGGATGGGACTCCTACAAAAAAAAAACAAGAATCAATGTATCATATATCAATATGTTAATATAAGTAAGAACATAAGGTAAATTCATAATTGCAGTAATTAACCAAATTTTCAGGACCACATATCAGAATCCTACATCTTTTAGATCTTTCTTTAGTATAAATCTGCATTAAAAATCTGTACCCATAAATCCAAAAAAATGAGTGTAATGACATGTTAAAAAGTGATTTGAAGGAAATAGTGTTACAAACTGAATGCGCGAGTGATTGCAATTAAATAAGCAATCAATTACTAGGAGGAATGCTCACCCTTCTTTTGTCATTCAGAAAAATATTGGTATCCTGGGTACTACAAATAATTTGTTTCAATTTTATTTTACCTGGAAGGGGAGTGGGGATTTACTTTTACACAGAAAAATCAGTATGATAACCTGCAAGAAGTATCACAATTAACTGAGGACATAGAGCTGTGTCTCGTCTGTTGGGGATGCCTGAGTATGCACACTGATCTAGGGAGGGCAACATTTATGAAGAGTCACTGAGGGGTTCATAATCTCCATGGAAATGAAGTGGGAGAATACTTGTTCAACTGCATGCCCAATATCATTCTCTCACCATAAAAAACTTTCTGAGAAACCGACCTAATCACAAACTTAAACATGAAATTTTCAAAGTCAGTGGACCATGACTGAGTGTTCAAAGGTTAATCATCTCCATAGAAACAAAATAAATACTTGCTGATGCAACTGCACACAAAGTATGTGTAACCTCCTACAAAGGGTTCATGTCAATACCGACCTAATCATAAACTTTTAAATTGTTGACGCCGCCACCACCACTGCTGCCGGAAACAGCATATGTCTCGTCTTCTGCTTACCTCATTAACTTTACCACCATACAACAAAAGCACTTACTATTATTCAAATAAAAATGGTTTGTCTTTTGTCTGTTGTGAAATTGATTGCAGTTCACTCATATCTTACAATATTAAGAAATAACAAGTTTATCCACATTTTTCATATTTATTTTCTCAATGAAATATTATCCAACTGCATATTGATAATAAATCTACATACAAATCTCAAATGTTGCTATGATTGCTTACAGTAACAATTAATGGCCAAAAAGACAAAACAATGGAAAAAATTTAAATGAAATAGGGTTTATTTTTAGTTTTACAGTGAAAAAAAACTTATAAAAATATAAAAATGGAAATCCCATGACTTTGTTGGCTTGAGATTTTTGTATCTCATCCCCCATGGTGAGATAAAGGCATTGTGACGTCAATGTTTCCATGATGTTGTGTGCAACAACAAATGCTGATTGTGTCGTCATTTAGATAATTGTTTTTTCATCATTATCCATACATATTTAAGAAAACAATGGATGTTTGAAAAAGTTTATGCCAACAATGACAACCAAACTTGGACTGCTATGTCTCATCTTCATCAAATCTGACCCAGTTTTATAATGCATTCATGTTTACATCTATAAATCAGTTGGCCACTGAGTTTCAGCATCACTGAAACTCGGGTCAACTGACTCTGCAGGCAATGCAACTGCAAAATCAGTTGGCCACTGAGTTTCAGCATCACTGAAACTCGGATCAACTGACTCTGCAGGCAATGCAACTGCAAAATCAGTTGGCCACTGAGTTTCAGCATCACTAAAACCAGGGTCAACTGATTCAAGATTATCATCATATTCTGGCTCAGATTGAATCTGACTATTAAAATCATCATATCTAGATGAAAGATAACTAAATTCAAGGGAAGAAGAGGATTCATCTCCAGGATGTGAAACAATCGATAACTCATGTTCACTATCACTAAAAAGTGATTGTGAATTCAAACCTCTCTCCAATTCAAAACTTTCAACAGATCTTAAGTCATAGTTACTGCTGACAGAAAAATCAACAGCAGCAGTAACTTCATCTGACAAACTTTCATTAGAATCAGTTGAATTGCATGCAGCAATGATGCTTCCATTTCGCCTACAGTTACAACATTCACAGTGACTTGGGTAGGGGTATTCAACAAATTCTGAAAGACTGTCTGAAATATTATTGTCCACTACCACATAACAGTTTTCATTTGTTATACATCTATATAAAATTGCAAATCTTGCATTGTTAAATGTTAACATTTCATTTTCCTGTAGCCCCAGGATCCAATTATTTTCACATCTTGCCATTTTCTGTAAATTTCAATTGAAAAAAAAATTCACTCTATAATACAAAAGCAGTATTGTAAAAATTAAATAAAATTTATCCAGTATTGTGTTTCTTGAACTAACATCACATGAAAACAGTGATGCATGCATTGGCAGTTTTTGATTGGTGGGTGTGGTTAGTGGATCAAAAATTGAAAAAGATCATTTAACTTGATTATTATAGAAATGGAAACATGTACATCTTTAGCTATGTTATGAATTCTCAACACCGTTTTCTGTCATTAGCCATGTTTTGTTGAAGGCCTTGAGATGATCTGTAGAAGTTTAAGTTTGTCTATCATCTAGTGAATGATTGTCTCACGAACAATCGTACCATATCTCACATTTTCTGAATAAAATACTAAAGTTATAAAAATTAACTTACTATTAGGTTATGTTGTCTGTTTAAACAACTGAAAATATAATAAAAAACAGGATTAACTTTACAACCAAACAACAAATGCACTCACTATTATAAAACAAAATTATTTGTCTTTTGTCTGTTGTGTATTGAATTGTTTTCTAATTTGCTTGTTGAAATAATGTTTCATTTATCAGTATTTCAACTAGGCCAAAATAGAGGGGTGCAGCCCCCTCTGCCCTTTTGGTGCTCCCCCTTGCTCTATAGGGGTATTTATGTGCTCCCCTCCGCATGCTTCATGTGCCTGTCCCGAGTCAGGAGTCGAGATCATTAGTTAGTCTTTGTACTTTCTTACTGTTTAATGTAGTTATTGTAGCATTGCAGCAAGATTTATTTTATTTTATGTGTACATGTTTTGTGGAGTGAGGCATTCTAGAGCTCGTCATAAGGAGTGGGATTCAACCCTTGTTGAAGGCCTTATGGATACCTCTAGTTTCATAACGAGTTCTGTCCAGTGGATAGAGTGTGGTCCCCGTTACATTTGCGCCATATTTTCTCTTCTTATATTAGGTAGTTTACAATGTACCTATTTTCTTAATTTCAGATGTGCCTCTGTCAGTTTTAAAATCGCCCTAAAGTGCCCTTTTTATAAAGTTATGCCCCTCTGCGCTTAAATCCTAGCTGGAGCACTGAATTATTTTTGTTTTATTGATATATTTTATACTTACTATTAGGTTATGTTGTAGCGTACTAATTTTTATATCGGGTGTGGTAGCATCATAAGTCTATAGTCTGTAGTTGGTCAGTCTATTTAAACAACTGAAAATATAATAAAAAACAGGGTTAACTTTACAACCAAACAACAAATGCACTTACTATTATAAAACAAAATTATTTGTCTTTTGTCTGTTGTGTATTGAATTGGACAATTTTGTGCTCGGGATTTCGGGATTTGTACCATTAGACTCCGGCAAGTGATAGGAGTGCATGCATTATTATATAACAAATCTTATGTTCGAATTTCATTTGTAAATTGGGAATGCTAAAACCTAGGGATTTTCTATAAAATTTCCATAGGTTTAACCTTCAACGCTAAAAGGGGTACTGTAAATCGGGATATTTTGGTGTAGGGATATTTTGGCTCTTTTGCCCCAAAATGGGGTTGTTTAATTTTAGTGTGTTT
>JARWCS010376962.1:0-10056 GCA_034783895.1 Geukensia demissa
TTTTTATTTTATTGGCTAAATCTGTCTTTTAAGTTATTTTTCTTGTTAAACTGATCATACCGGATGAACAAAACCAAACTAAAGGTTTTCAGTTAACTTTTTTCCTCTTATATACCATTATGTTTGTAATCTTTATTACAGTAATTCATTATAAGTTCTTTCAATTTAGATAGAGCACTAGTCATAAGGGCAGAAAGTTTAGTAGTGGTACACTTAATGGACGCTGAGATAAAACGGAAATTGAAAGGTTGTTGGTGTAGTGACTTTAAAATGTTCAGCAGGGGCCTTAAGCTTATCTGTGAAGTAATGTGTCTGTCTACTATGTGACTCTCTGTTGAGTGCATTGCTTTGAAGGTTGAAGAATTACAAATTTCCTTCTTCAGTACCTCCATGTAGTATATACGACACACCACGACCACATTGTTGGCGGCTTTTTCAAGTTACAATACACTAAATCAAACAATCGCATGCTGCCGTAGCCAAAAGCTAGTATTAAATGAAAAGCAACGTTCTACTTTCACTTTGAATAAAACAGGTAAAATTAGTCATAACTTCTTGGGAAAAGGATATGTTATGTAAACATATTTTAGAAAGAAAATGAATCCAAAATTATTAAATTTAATGAGATATTTTTTTTTTCAATTAAAATTTAAATGCATGTAGGAATTTCATAAAATATGCCACTTCAGACGGCATTACATTGCGGGACCAAAATTCAACCAGCTAAAAATTTCTTAAATGATACTAACTTTGTCATGCCGTTTTGATATGTTTTATGAAAGTCATGGGGTTTCGAGAAATATAGGTGTCACAAAAGTTGAACTTAAGGTGAAAACAGAATTTGCTCAAGTGTTATTATGGTCGCCTATGCGATTTTATTTACTCTAGTTTTAACTTATCAACCGTTACAAAAACAAACTAAGTTCCGAAATTTTGAAGTTTACATGTAGCTTTAATTCTAGAAATTGAAGTGACTTTATTTGTATTTTCCAGCTTATGTTCGAGGTGTGCAATACGGATATTGACAATATATTTGCAATTATTGAGAAATGCATCAAGAGATTTTTTATCGGGTTTTCTCTCTTACACAATTTTTTCAAAAAGAAAGAGCGTCATAAACGACTGTGCGAAAATCATTCCAGTCATTTTTGAAGAGAACGATATCATTAAAGCCTGTTCATAAAAAGATTATAACCTCTCGGTCTTCAACGACGTTACGGTCTCCGGTAACAATATGGCCAAAAGGTTCATATGTCACAGTCTCATGAAGTAGGAGTATTATCTTCAATATGAACATCTAACATGTCTAATGTAAATTAAAAATTATATTTCTACTAGATCTTTTATAACTTTAGGATATAATGGGTGGTTCCATGTAATCCAAATATGGAGGTATAAGATTTTGAACAGTTGTATTATTGACTATACTAAATAAATTTGATACTTTATACTTAGAAAATGTCTTTTATGACCGTCAGATTTATCTATACCAGAGGACAGTCTATGATAACAAAAAGCTGTAATTATACGTGCATCCTCGTAGAGTGTACTGTAATAAGATATATTTTGGCTCTCTTTGAAAAAATCATTTAATTTAGCAATGGATTTTATTCCCAATTTACACAACAACTGACGTCTACCGTTGCTTTTTGATATTATAAGAATTTCCTTGAGCGAATAGTCGGTGCGTTGTTTGACACGTTTATTACGATTTATTTACTTTTCATGAGATATCAAGTTACGTTTTCTCCTGTAGACAATGTTCATGATGTCAATAGATGACGTTCGAGATATGTTCCATTTGCCCATAATATTATCATTAAAACCGAGAAGGTAGGCTATTTGTAGTTTTTTAATCCAATCCAATTCTGATGTTTTACGCGAGTTCTGTAATTATCCAGGTGGTTTTGTGGACAACTTCGAGTGGTTGGACTTTAGATTATGATTATGTTCAGCTAGATGTTGATAGAGGAATAATTTGAACTTTTTGTGTTTACGAAAACGGTAAAGGCGCTCGCTTAAATTTCTGAACAATTCAAGTCCAGTATGCCCCACATATTGAACCCCACAATTTGGTATAGTTAACGTTAACTGAAGATATAACTGTGCAGATTTTGTCAATTGGTGACACGTTTGTCATTTTGTGGCATTGCAAGAATTTATCGTTTGATATCCACGCACACTTTTGTTAAGTGTGCGGACTTGCAGTGACGTTTCCTGTTTTGACACCATTATTAAATGCAAAATTTAGAGGGTGATTTTGGAACCGGTTTAGAAGGCCTGTTTCAAATTTGATTCAAAAACCGGTTTTAAGTGCACGTGAAAGTCTGAAGAAAGGTAACTTTCTCCGTCACAAATTGAAGAATCACTCTGAATTCCCAAACAAATAAAATATATATCCATATAACGTTCCGTTTCCGAAGTAAAGATAATTATATACAGCAACTTACCTTTTTATTTTTGATTAGTAAATTGTTTGATTATTTGTAAAGAAACATGGAAGATTCTTGTTCCTGATTAGATGGTCACAGTGAATTCTATTATGGAGCAACCAGTTGAATTTTATAGATAAATACTGTTCATTTTACAGCATTTTAGAAAATTTTTGGCGCTTGCGTGCCTATTTGCTTTTCGATATTCAACATTATTTGAATCTTGGGTGTTTGCCATCCTTCCTTCCTTTTTAAGTATAGTTAGAACTCTTGAACGGCCTTTTATGTATATTTTTGGCAGAATGATATTGACATTTTCCTTTTTTCCCTTTCCTTTCAAATCTTTAATTTTCATTACATTCAGCAAATAAAATTTCTGACTGCATCTCGTTTTTTTATCCAATATTTTTAAGTACAACTGAAAGTATAAACTATGAAATGGTACATGTAGCTTCTTTATTTGCAAATATGAGTAATTGTCTTCTATTTGTCAACAATATTAAGTAATATTTGAATTTAACGAAATTTAGTTTTAATCTTCCACACATAGATCGCTACAAGTATTATCTGAAATTATTCAACGGTTAAGTCAAACTTCTTTATGTCCGATTCGTCTACAAAATTGTTGGTTCTGAAGGTATGACGACAACATAAAAAAATCGCTATTAAAAAATGGATAATTACGATAAATATTTATTAAAACTTCTCTTTACTTTTGTTTTTTTTGATATATTTATATACACAGTAATGTTTTAAGTTTTGTTTTCTTTTTCACAAATAGACACAATATCAGCTGCTACATGTAAAAATTCTTTGTTCAATATTCAATGTTTTTCGTTTACTTCTTATGTAAAGTATCGTAATATATAAAAAAAATAATGACAGATATATCGGATTGTCATACGTGTGACGAGAATAGCATCACACAAATACTTTCACGGTATTGCATTAATAGAGAGCGCTGCAATGTTCCATCAACTTTCAGCTCCTGTCTATACCAACCATGACAAGTGATAGTTACTTATAATTGTAAAGGTAAGTGTTATAATTATTGCATTAGCTTTAGTATGGATGGACAATGCAACAGAGACAATTTTAAAACCATCCGAGTTTTCTTCTCTTTCAGTTTGACGCTTAATGTGTAACGTTTACTTGGGTGAATATTTTTTCTACCAAAATTTATTTTCCGTTGAAAATTGTCAACATTAAGCATTTTATGAATAGGATTGAATAATGTACTCTTTCTACACAGCAAAATGTGCCACGCATAAAATTCGCATGAAATTGACACGAATTTCGTGCGATATTTTTCGCGCGATTTAATTACAAATCGAGCAGCGCATTTATTCGTGCGAAAAAATTGGCATGATATTCATGTCATTTTCGTGTCAAATTTTATAATGAGTTAAATATGGTGAATAACCCGGCCTTGGTTGATTAGAGCTTTGACAATTTTCGTGCTTGATACTGCTTAGCAAGTCGATTTATTAAAATACATGAATGATCATTGGACAGTTGTTTAACAATCGTGTTAATCTTTTTTATTCAATCATTCAAGATTACCTCAATGACATGAAATAATTTCACATTAATAATGTAACTCTATGTCACTACAAGACATTCCATATGTATTTATTTTTCCAACAGCAACATAACTTGGCAGGAAAGCTTCTATCAAATCATTTTGTATTGTCACCCTACCATATCTAGTGATGTGTTTTCACAGGCAGAATCTTTAAAAATGTTCTTGTCAGAAACAACGGTGATAATTGTAATAAAAATTGTTTGGTGGTCTTCGAACGGACTTTTTTTAAATTCTTTTCCCATACGACATTCAGGAAGGCTGCCACGACTACACATAATTTTACATTGGACCTTTGGGATATGAACTTCTAAACCTTTTCATTTGTAATAACATCCACAATTTCAGCTTAAATGATATCTAAACAGTTCACTGCAATTAGAAACTTTTTATCATTAGGTATTACAACGTGTCTGCGAAGGTTATATTATGTTCTGATTAGCTGAAACTTTTGAAACTTGATAAAGTGTTTGTGTTTTGGACATTCAAGATGCACACCCGATTTTGACATAGTTTTGAATAGGATCTTTGATGGTTCAATTGCCGAAATTATCTGACAAATGGAACAAAACTTACCTCATACCAAACACAAAAACTAAGACGAATAATCCAGAAAAGCGCTTTGTACGCAGTATAATAAAATAATTTACATTCGTTGTTTTCTCATTTTGTCTACAGCCTGTTTGATAAAGAAGGAAATGCTAGGCACTTCTTTTAAGAACTTATTTCGTGCTCCAACGGAAATCTAGTGAACTAAAGGCAATATCTTAACGAGATAATATGCAGCACACAATCTTCCTGGCGTTTATACTGAATGTAAGCCCAACCAATCGAAGATATTTCCAGACGGTCCGTACGGTTAAGCAGGTAATATCTAAACCCTATAAAAGTTTTAAAGTGATAACGATATCATTTTCCTGGGAACTGACTATGTGAACTTAAGGGAAATGTTTTTGCCTGATGATATTTGTGATAAATTTATGTAGAAAATTATTACTTAGCATTTAAAAACTTCTTTGAACATCGCACAGTTCTGGTTTAAATTAGATGTATTATCCAAAAAATCAGATGTAATATTGTAAATACGTAAAGTAAGGAAAAGTCTGTTGCCTTGTTTGATAAGAAACCATAAGTTAAATAACTACTTAAATATGGTTATTTCTTATATTAAAACCAGGCATCGCCCATTACAGTTGAAAGTGATTCATAGAAAATAATATGCTAATGATTTTATTATCTAAATTTATTTTTTTTATGATGATGTTTAAGGTTGTGAAATAAGATTTTGAAAATGTACTTCAATCAAGATATTTGAAGTTTTGTGTTACAATATATCTATATATTTTTTTAGAATTGTAAGAGTTATCTCCTTCCGCAATACATTCCATGTAATTTATATCTTGTTTGTCCAAGACGATAGAAAAAATATCTTAACATTTGTAATTTGTCTAAAAACTTAAAACAATAACTGCAATAACAGTCCTGGGTTTTTGTCTACTAGAAATCACCCACCTGTCTGGTTTTTAGAGAAAACCATACTCAAAATTAAGTCGTGAATTGGAAATGAGCTTTTAGCTTAGAGATGACATTTTTACTGTCTGATTGATGAGATATTGATTTCTCCCGTACAATTTTTACTTTATATTATGGAAGAAAAAAATTAATTAAGCTCTTCGAGGGAAGAAAACCTTTTAATTAAATATTGCAAATAAATAATTACATGCGAAATTTCGTTAACACGTCTAGTTAACATTTTGTTTAAAAAATAATATTTTCGTTGTGATCTAGAAGCATGGCCAATCAGGTTGAAATCCCTTCGTTTATTTATGTTAGTGTAAGAAGAATTCATTTCTAAGGATAATGATAAATATAAGCACACGTTTATTTTAAAGAATCTTGATGAAATATAAATATTATTTGCTGGCGCAGCTGAATCGTTGTTATGATCAAGGTCCCTTTTCTCTTACAATAGCATCAAAACATTTGATTTTTCCACTCTATATACTACTATCCACATTCAAAACTCAAAGCTAAATTAAAAGTATTAGTTCATCTTTGTTTTGTTTTAAAAGATTGCAAACGCATCTACAAATATTTGGTTCTAGGCACGGACAAACCTTATTTTGTTATTAACCACTCTGATTCTTACAAAAACTACTCTGAAAATGACATTTGCGGAATGCTAGATTTCTTGATTGACAACAGTTTTGTACTGTTTGGCGGACGTGTGTTTCAACAGACTGTCGGCATTCCAGTGGGGACCAACTGTCCACCCCTTCTCGCCGATTTATTCCTTTATTCGTATGAAGCTGACTTCATACAGAGCCTTCTTCAGAGAACAGAGAAAAAGTTGGCTCAATCTTTTGGTTTCACGTTCCGCTGTATAGATGATGTCCTTTCACTGAATAACTCTAAATTTGGTGACTATGTTGCCCGCATCTAGTCAAGTGAACTTGAAATCTAAGACACTATAGAAACTGAATAGTCTGCTTCTTACACCTGGAGTAAGGGCGGGTTAAGAACAAAACTTTACCACAAGAGAGATGGCTTTGATTTTCCGATTGTAAAATTTCTGTTCATTTGTAGCAACATTCCAGCCGCACCTGCATACGGAGTGTATATTTCACAATTGATACGCTACTCCAGGGCTTGTGCTTTTTATCAGGATTTAATTAATAGAGGGTTGCAGCTGACAAGAAAACTAATGAGTCAAAGGTTTCTCAGTGAAAGATTGAAGTCATCACTCCGGACGTTTTCGGTTGCCTCATGCTTTGGTTGATCGGCACAAAATATCAATTTCACAAATGAAAATGAATGTCTTCCCACTGTCGTGAAAACAAATCAGTTCCTATACCGGCTGTGACTAACATCGATTGTGACTATACACCGGATTTGTCTACTGAGTAACACGACGGGTGGCACTAGTGGAGCAGGATGTGGATTTTGCGTTTGCTGGTGTAGCTGAATTGTTGCAATGTACGCGATGGAAGAGCACATTTTTAGATTGAGGATAGAACGCAGACTTTTTGAAGTCTGGTGACCTGAATCTGTTTACTTTGGACTCCTGTTTTTTCAGATTATTTTGGTTCTGGTACTTTTGCTTATTAATTTTTATGGTATTTTAAACCGGATTTCCATTTTGACCACGAGCTCTGCCGACGAGTTGTCAATCAAGTGGCCAAAGAGTGTATTAAATTGATATTGATATTTTGTGGTAGATTTATTCTTAACTTCTATATTATTGATTCAATGAACAAAATTGCAAAGCACTTTAAAATAGTAAGGGTCACGATATTTATGTAAACTGAGTGGGAAATGGTAAATTTAGACAAGCTTTAACACCTATAAAGGTAAGTTTTAATCGAATATAGTTGGAAAACACCTACAGATGGAAATGAAATTTAGAGCCTATTAGAGTTTCTTCTTCAGAACAAAACATGGCGGTAATATACTATCTTAATTGGGTCCGCAACGCATTTTTTTACCGACTATGTTTATTTTGGTTTGGCCTGATTGGGAAAACAGTAAAATTCTAAATAAGAAACCTCGCACCATACAAAACTAAAATCAGGTCATATTCGGCATGTTGTATAAAGAGTAATAAACCCCTTTTATAAAGAGAATGCAATAAGATTTGAAGATTGTTGAAATATTTTCTCATTTTTAAGACGAAATTCTGGCTGGAAAAGGTTCTGCTTAAAACCAAGTGACCAGTGGTAACTTTGAACTGTATTATCTTTAACAGAAACGCTTACTGTCAAAATATCCAAAACCAAAGAATTTCTACTACTGCACCTCTTCTTATATACTATTTTTACAAAAAATGGGCCGGTTTGTAAGCTTCCGACAGACAATAGTGAATCAACCGAATATACAATTCATCCACCAATGGAAAGTTACATGTGTATATAATATATATCTTATGTCCTTGATATTAGTTTTAAAATGATTTCGGATAGAGCATGCAAAGGGGGAGGCGGAAGTCGTCTTAGAAAACAGACAAGACCTTGACCAACAAAACGAAACAAGACACAATTAAATCACTACACGAAAACTGGCGCTTTTTAGCACTAAATCTATGAAAAAAGGCTGAGTTCAAGTGTTCCGGAAGTGTAAGCAGCTCCTGTTCATCTTCTTGCACACGTCCTTCTCGTTTTCATGGGAATCGTCTAGCTAAATTGTCAGTTTTCTGTAAAAAGTTTTGTGATTTTGCTTATCTATTGTTTCTCTTCTCATGGCTTCGGTCTTGTCTGTCTTCAGCTTTAAGATTTGTATTTGTCTCATATGTCAACATAGTTAAAATATTTGATATTTTCAGGTGTCATATATGGTGGAATAGCTGCAGGCTTACTATTTATTGCTGCAATAATGGTATCGATTGTAACGGTTCGATGGTAAATAAATATTAATTTTGAACGAGTATATATTTGAGAACAAGGCAGTATTTTTTAAATTCAACTTTGAACTTTGAATTGATTTGAGGAAGATTAATCTTGAACAAAAATAAAACATTTGTCCAAAACAAATATAGACATCTAAACATGAGGCACGAATCATTTGATTTTAGAAGAGAGGGGCTTGATTTAAAAAAAAAATTGTCCTGTCCAAATTTTAGCCGAAAAAAAAATAATTTGGCAGAGTGCGACCTTGAAAAAATCTGGCTCGATATTTGGTATTTGGAAAAATAAATAATTTGGCTGACAGGATGATCTTGAGTAAAATGCATTAGATTTCTCGCAGGTTTCAGGCTGGGTACACATAAAACTAGAAACGAAACTAAATCATTAGAAACGAAACGAAATGAAATAGAATAATTAGAAACGAAACGAAATGAAATGAAACAGATTTCCAAAAAACTAAGACCACTCAAATTAATTAAAAGTTCTTTGGATGTTTCGCTAATTATGGGTTCAAAATTTCAAAAAAATTTTACTCGCTCTTTTTTTCATTTTTTAGAATTTTTGTATCATTATTCCTAAATATAAAAAATTAAAATTTGCTAGCTCGCTCCTAAAAAAAAATAAGAAAGGAAAAAACTATAAATTGTTGAGTTCGCATCAGTTTCTGTGGTTGCGCTCCAATATTTGTCCATTGCAAGAATAAAAAAAATAATTAGAAATTTCGCTCGCTCGCGCCAAATTTTGTCACTAGGTTAAAAACTTTCAGTCTTTTGAAGTCTATAATTTAAGTTTGCAAATGTAATTTTATTCGTTTGAAGGTAATGAATAAGATTGAAATTAAATTCTTCTAGTTATCTGCTCATAGACCGTTACGTAGTTTTTCCGCTTCTCGTGTTTTGCATTCATTCAGCACGACAGAGCAGTATCGAGCAGAACGATCTGCAGTATAAAACTCAGCACATGGCACTGTCGTGTGGTCATTCAATTTGACATTTGTGTTTGTGTTTATTTATGGCCTTTTACGTGCTAGGATGTTGGTCTGTGGGTGTGTTGGTCAGTAGCAGAACTATTTGAAAATCCTGAATTCGCCCTGCAAGTTGACTGAATTTAAAGATAAAGGATTTGTAAAAACTAATTTAGATAGACTACATTGAATTTATTTTTGTATTATAAATAAAACAAAAATTGTAAATGGAATTATATCGGCTTGTTTAAAAAATATTATTAGTTTTGATTTGTCTTGATATTTCGTTCCATTTAACAATATTCTGAGGTTTGTCTAAATCCGTTTATATTGTTTCGTCTCGTTTAGTCGGTTTTCGTTTCGTTTCACCTTATTTCTCTTTTTGTTTCGTTTTTAGTTTTATATGTATCTTCAGGCCTTGTCCCTAAAAAATCAAATACATAAAATGAGTAAGATTGAATCACCTAACAACAAGCACCATATTCAATTTTCAAGGTTATCTTGTTGGCTTTTTGTCAAATCTATCAATAACTTGCCTATTAATTTCAAAATGTAATATGAGTAACATAAAAACACAAAAAATGAAATCAACTGGACTACAGTAATGGATTTCACAAAGAATCGTAAGTCTAGAATTGATCGTAAGTTTTTACGTCACAATATTATTTTGATTATTAC
>JARWCS010376972.1:0-10056 GCA_034783895.1 Geukensia demissa
TTATGAAGACCTCTCTATAATTTGTCATGATATTATTGAAGTTTTTTTGTAAAGAATTTTTTTTATTACCAAATACCGTACGGCTGGGTTCTTTATGACCGAACTGATATATTATATAATTACTGTACTGAACGGGGTGAAGATGTAAATCTATCCAAAACAAAGTTTATAATTTGCTACTGAACGTGTTTACAAATATACATATCTAGGAATAGTCTTTACTTATAGTTGCCTATTTCAAAAAGGGAACGAAGACCTTACAGAGGCAAATTTTAAACAACAAAAATCAAAGCGAGTCTTTATACCTTCATTCACTCCTTGTATGATCATTCTTTTATATAACAGTAAATTTTGGATATGTTTAAGATTTACTCTGCTGTCTGCAAGAAAAAGCTGACTGTCTCTTTGAATTAATTAAAGTAAATGATTGTCTGGAAAAATCACATTTAAAGCCTCAAATTTAGCAGATTTATCACAGGTTGCAAAATTTCCGTTTATTTCTCTGGTATTTTACGCACGGAAAAATTTGAACACAGGCCAAACAAGTTTGACAGCGGGTTACTAGATTTATGAAAAATATTTCTGTCGCATGGGTATTTTACACTGGGCTTCACACTCTCGGCGTGGAATATCAGAATATAAATCTCAATAAATTGACAAAGATGGGAAAATAGTTTTAAATCATTTAGTTAGCCAAACGAACAAATGTATATCTGAAGTGAAATTATTTCAACCTTAAAGAAGCTTTGTAAGAAGGCTCATTTATCAGTTAAAGATTTTCGTACTCGAAAAGCTATTTGTAAAATAAGAGTAAGTGTTAACGTTTGACAAAAATAGATACAGTAAAAAAATACGTAAAGAGATCACAGCGATTATGTCACTATTTCCAATTCAACGGAGGAAATGATTCACTTCACAGCTAAATGTCCTTTGTATAACGATCTTTGATTAAGAAAATAATTTTTCTGCCAATTTTAAAGAATTATCTACACAGTCGAAATATTTTTTTTGGCTTTTCACGAATGAGCATTTACCAACTTTTGTGTGCTTAGGAAATTATCATTCACATGAAGGTGAAGACAATATGAAGATATATTGTAATAGGTTTATCAGACACGTGACGTGTCAGTCTTTGTCAGGTTCCTAACATTATCCGTTTTTTGGTATGTTTTTTTCTCTCTCCATTTGAATCGTATTGCGTATATTCATGTTACTATAAAATGGTGTCTTTTGGGGTTCTTGATTAGAATTATGAGATTTTTGTTCTTATCCTTATAATAGACAACTTAAGCGGCAGACAATGAATTGTTGAATAGGTCAGGGTTTGACTTTTTTGTAATGATCGGCATAATTTTTACCACGACATGAGCTTTGAAGAGTATATTTTGACTTAGTAACTGTGAAAATAATAAACTTTTTTTAAAGATAATGTTTCATCACCAAAATTTCACATTCAACCGCACATATTCTCTCGATTTACTCAGAAACGAATATTGGTGCATTAGCAGTATGGCATGAAAAATCGACACTTTATATCTTATTATTCTGAGCTTTCATGCAAGATTTAGAAAGAGATCATTTGGAACTTACATTTTCTTCAAATGCGAAATCAAGTTCGCTCATTTTCAAATCCCATCCTAGAGCAGAATGTGTTTCGATTGGGGTTTAATACCACTTTCAAAAAGTATTTCACATCATAAGGCTACAGGATTAGTTGGAGTATCATCGGGTATTTAGGATATCCCAGTATAGTGTTACTTAATTAAATATCATGCTCGTGCACGTAGGTCTATAATCCACCCTACTACTAAAAACTTTATGGAAATATTAAATCATTACAGCAACTTATCGGTTAAGGGAAATCTTCATTCGCGACAAATTTTAGAGGAGACATTCCGAGGCCAAAATGAAATTCCAATGTCTCGTGTTTGTCACCAAAAGATATCTATCCTTTTAAAAACGTACCTAAATGAAAATTCTACTGCATTCCGAATTTCGAAACATCTAACGACAATGATAGAAGCCTTTCGGCTCTCCGATAATTCTGACGTCATAATATACAGAACGTCGGTCTTTGGCTACGGAGTATATCCTTATTTGCGGGAGTAGCGTTAATATCGCAACTAGACCAGAAATTGTTTTGCGATGACTTCGGAAGTATTACATCAAGAAAAGCTGAATAGTTTCGATCGTTGGGGTCCAACAAATTGGAACCTAGTGCATAGTTTGTACGGATTTTCCGGAAAGGACTATAGGAAAGCGAAGAAGGCATGCAGAGAGAAGAGCTTTGACGAGCGCTTTGGCGCTTTGCAGTGCCTTGATGAATATGAAATTCTACTGCGCACGTGTGATGAGTATTCAGAGGAGGAATTAAAGATGGCTCTGGAACAAATAGGATTGCTGACACCTTCAGAACCAGAAAGGGATGATGATTGCACAGATCAAGGTAAGTAGATTTTAGATCAGCCTGACTAATATGTAACATCATGATAGTTTTTTAATGAATATAGTTTTTAAAATGTTTTATACCTGGACTTAAGTTCATATTCCGCAGTTGTGACATTTGGGCATGATGACATAACGACCAGGAATCAACTTGGGACTCTCCTTACACAAGGCTTTTTCGCTCTACAAATTTAGTGAAAGAAGACCAATACTAGCGAAAGATTTCTAATGTGGAGCGGAGATCATATTATATAACATAACCATAATATCATAATCAAAGCGGCATGACATGCCAACGACAAAAAAGCTGCTTACAAGATTCGCATGTTTACTTGCACGATTTAAGCCAACGTAAACTTAAATGCAACCGTTGTACCTTACAGTATAGTTGATGAAGCCGATAAAAATATCACAGCTGAAGAGAATGTAGAGGATACCAGAGCTTTGAATGTACATGAGGGTTTACTTTCGCATGTGAGCCTGCATTCATTAGAGTCTCCAGAATGTCTTGCCGAAGGACACCTGCTGACAACTAAACCAGTAGAAGTAGTACAGAAAGCAGGCAGCTTCTGTAGTCCCTTCATCACTGTGGTAGGTAGCTCAATTAAATACGTGTGCATTTGAACCAGCACTACATGTATATAACGTGTACTATTTGTAGCTTACATATACACATTTGTATTCTCGACCGATTACTCAGCAAATTTGACAAAATCTGTTCAATTCGGAGCTTCAAGGGTATTTTTTTCATACTAAAGATCGGAAATACTTTTCACTCGGTTGTTTCCCGTTAAAGGAAGTCTTGTTCCTAAATCTCATCAGATTTTTTGACGAGGAAAATAATTGTTTACCGAAAATAAATCAACAGCAGGGGTGCATGTATGTTAACAGTATGGAAAAATGGAAAAACAAATCACTTGTGCTGCCTGCGTTGCGCTTCGCCCGTTTCGCCATCTGTTTCCTTTGCTTTTTATTTTTACTTTAAATCTTCTTCCATTCCAGTTTAGCAATATTCGCAAGCGCTGGAGCCAGCTGAGGAAAAGAAAGTGAATGGACAAAATGCGCGTAACGAAGGTGGGAAGATTTAAAATATCAATTTTATTTCTATATCCATAAATTCTTTTAAGAAAGAATATGGGGGTAAATCTGTTCTTCTATCTCCAACTAATGTATACAATTAGCAACTGCAAGACTTTTTTTTAGAATATTCGAAGAAAAACGCGAGAATACTCTGAACTTCAAGATTAAGTGAATATTAAATAGATTATTCGTATGTCATGTTTAATGAATAGTTTAAAATTTTTATTTTGGGGCATTTTACAGCTTCCGTTATGGTACGGACTCCGGTTCAATATTGAAGTCCGTATTGGAACCTGGAGTATGTCATTTGGTTGATGACTGTCTCATGGATAATCATGCTACATCTCCTTTTTTTTATATAATCTTATAATTCTTTTTAAAATAATGGGTCTAACTAATTCGGCAGTCAGTATCTGAATATATATATACTACAACAAGATCGTGCCTTACGCCAACTAGGTCATAGTCTGATGAGGAAGAAATTCATTTCATTTTATTTGGTTGTCTATTTCAATCTTATAAACACGCTGTGTACATTCTTGATTTTTTTTTACAATATCTGATATATGTTTGAAATATTTTGTAGACTTGAAACGGAACGGATGAATTTTGAGCAGAGATGAACGCAAAAACAGTTTGCGACTTGAAAGTTTGACATATTCTTCACAAGCACACAATATATGTAATGATATTTAACAATAAATCAATGAGCAAAATATATTATCTTTTAATAATTCCCGAAAACTAACTGGAATGGAAAATCACCGGAGATTCGGGGATATCGACCTCGACTTTCTTGGACATCCCCTCTAAACAACAACACACGCACAAAAATAAAATAAAATAAGAGAAAAAAAACCAGAAAAAATGGAATATGATGTTGATTTATTTATTGATTGTTGCTTGCCTTATGTCCAATGGAAAATATTTCATGCATGTTCATGATGAGAACAAGTTCAACAATTATCATATTTATCGATAGTGGGGCTGGGAGGGACACAACAGGACAACTGCTTTTGACTGCCACTGGAAAATGGGAGATAGGTAGTTACGAAAAATTGAACCTTTTGTAGCGGCATTAGCCTTTTCTTTTTCGAAATCTACAAAGGGGATCTTTTACGTGTATGGAGCGTGGCATTATCCTACACGTTGAACAACAGGACTAACCATAAATCCGAGAATGAACTCAAATGGTCCGGAAGGGATTGCTTTTCAAGTCTCATTAATCAGGGAATGAACTCAAGTGGTCCGGAAGGGCAAGTCTCACTGGTCACTCTCAGCTAAGTAGACAATTATGTCTCTGTACTCAGTCTTTTCTGATTTGCATTTCGATAACAACAGGATATGATGCCACAAAAAACTTGTAAATCTAGGCTATCATCATAAACTGTTTTATCAATCTTGTCATCTAAATCAAATTATCTCATTGGCATTAGAGGCGCACTCAATTCCTCAAGGGAAATATTGCACTTTCGATATCTTGCAAAGCTGATCAAACCTGTTTCTTGCAAAAAAACCTCCAAATCATTATTAAATTGGTATTAATTAGATTTCAATATTAGAAATGTCTGTTTCAATGTTAGCTTTGAACTATTTTCCTTTTTATCTGATTTCATATCAGGAAATGTCAGTAGATTCTGTAGAAATTACAATTTCTGATCACACAAGGCTTTGATGTTTTAGAAGTACAGAAGCAATGGTGTGAACTGAAAAAAAAAATACGGAAAACAAAAGGCACAAATAATCAAAGAAAATAATGTGAATACTATCATACATAAAAGGAAGACGAACATTTTGAAATAAAGAGACGATATCGATAAAAACACATTGTAAGTCAAACGTGGTCTAAAAAAATACCGATAAATTCAAAATGCACAGATAAACAAAGAATATGTAAACAACAAACCAGTTTCTTAATATTTATGTTACACGGCATTTAGAATCAAGAAAAAAAAATCTGGGTATAAACATAAATATCAATAGAGAATAAAAATAAAAAGATATGGGGTAAATGTCAGAGATACTGCACTCCAACCACGAGAAAAACAGAGGAATTTACAAATCTAGAGGTCTCCACAAGGCCTTTAACAAGGTTGGAATACTACTCCTTGAAAAAAACTCTAAATTGCTCCAAATAAAAAATCGTGTATGCGTAAAATAATACTGCTCTTACCTGATTATTATCAAAAATGTACATTTAACAGAACAATAAACACAACCACAATTCCTGACTTTGAACGGGCACATGAGACACGTGGTGGGGTCAAACTTGTTTAGTGGCATCCCAACCCTCCCCAACAAGTGGTCAAAGGAAAAGAACAATGAAAACAAAACCAGTAAAAGACATAATATATAAATCAAACAGAAAGTCACCCAATCAGACTACAGAGTACCTGAATTACAATAAATATACTTATACTAATGCTATCAATTACTGAAAGCAAGCTCAGGGTGAGATTCATGATGATGAAACATCAAGCCTCTTAACACGAGATGTTATCAAACACAGTATATCTGACGATTTAATACTGTGATGTCAATGAACGTGAAGAAAGACAAGACGGATGCAATGCCAAATTTAATAATATTTGTGTAATGATGTGATATATTTATATCTACAACAATTTTTAATGTCTTGACTACAACGTCGAACTTGTACCATTGTGGATACGTTTGTTTAACGGAACGGTGAGATTAAAGGGATTATCTTAAAATTTGTAAGTTTTATATGTAATGTTTCCATAGAACGTAGGATGTGATATCCTTTGTCGTACCAAAACTCTACATTTGCAGCCGTTTTTTTATTATTAAATCTTGGTAACGATTATAAAATTTTATAATATCTTGAGAAGCTTGTGATATCTGTATCCCTGCTGCAAAGGATTACCAGTAAGATATAGATTGCGATCATTAAAGTCAAAAACTTTGGTGCAAACACGGGCAAATCGAACTAGTTGTGAAATATAAACCACATACGATGGCGCTAAAGGCATGTCCCCATCAAGAAACAGAAAGTTTACTATTGGAAAAGAAAAATCGTCCCTTTTATCATAAATTTTAGTGTATAAACTACCCTGTTTAATTTTTAAATCAGAATCTTAAATGGAATACGATCATTACTGATATCATATTTATTCAAGATAAGTTCTTTAGGATAAATTTCTTGTGCATTTGTTTTTAAACTTTGGATTATTTAAAGCTAAAACATCATCCTAATATCTTAAAAGTCTTATTAAACTTGTCCACTAAATTCTGTTTTGAAAGGCCTTTCTTAATTTTGGCTATTTACTGTGAATTATAACAATATAAAAATAAAACTGCAATGAGAGGAGCGCAGTTTGTGCCCATTGGTTTGCCTGTCTGTCAATAGACCCTGTGCCAAATCGTACATAGATATTATCATGTCAGATGATGTCCAACATGTATATTTGTAATAATATTTTTCGCTAAAAAGGAATTATATTTATTGCAGCATATGTAAGAACAACCAGACTTTTTGACAGACCAATTGATTAGATATGAAAACTTTTCCTTAATAAGCTTGTGTGGTAAAGTGGTATAAAGAGTAGAAAAATCATAACTAAGTTCGAGCCATAGTACCTATACCCATGATATTATGATTTAGACCGAGAGGATATGCTGTTTGTAATTTCCTAATCCAAGAAAGTTCACGTATTTGGAGCTCTTTTGTTAATTATGAGACTGAACTTGGGTAATGTTTGTGTATACCCACGCATTTTGTTATTAAAAATTAGTTGAAAATTGCGCCGGTTTACGTTTCGAAAATATGTTGTTTTGTTTAAAAGGAGTGGGAGTGCGTAAAGGAGAACGTATATAAATTTTCTTACCGTTTCTTAATATCATTTTAGTTTAGTTTGTAAGGTTCGTAAAAGTCACCAGTAATATAAAGGTAAGACGGTCATTTTTACATAATACACGTAGTACTCAAGTACATAACTGCTATTGTATACTTTATTTTAAAAACCACATTTTATTGGATGTAATTTATTATCCATTAGGCAATTTCTTTCTGGTCAATGTACGGTAACGTTCTTTTTATGAATGATTTTTTTATAGAAATGAGAACATAGGTGGGTAGTTGAATTTTTCCATAAACCGTCTGTCACGTATTTTAAGACAGAACTGACCAATGATTTTTTTAATGTATAGAATTGCCTTGTATGCTCTCAATGCCTAATTTGTACAGTTTTTACAGTTGTTAATGGGTTTATCTGCAAGAACGACAATATATTTTTTGTAAATGATAGTTTTGGCAACATTAGTATCTTTGAAAATGATATTGGTAGGCCCTAAGGACCTCTGGAGTAATACTGCTGACTTCGAATCATTACCAAGGTCAATAAAGAAAAATCCGTAAAGTAATACTTTATATAATTATAAACTAGGATGAGAACTCGTAAATTAGAAGAATCTGTTGTGACGTATTTGAATATTTAGCGCTGAACATTGCTAGATAATTTTATGAGCACGGGAGTCAATAGTTTACTCATGAGCTAAAAGGAGGGAAAGAATCACGCAAATGAGCTCTTGTTCTTATATATATATGTATATTATATGGTTTATCATTTACTTTATAAAAATATATAGAATTATTATACAATTATAGTTTAATCCAATGAAAATCATTTTTATGACAGTGGCCTTAAAACATTTTATGTAAATTGTTGTTTTCCATATTGTACAACGTAATCGTATTTTGTCCGTCTTGGAAGGTCAGCTGTAAAGTATAATGAAGTTTGTAATGGGCGAAAGTTTCTTAGAAGAGGATAGTTTGTATTGTACAAATGTTTCCTCTAGACACAGAATTGTTTTATATTTCAACCTGCACGCATGCGAGAGATAATGTATTTCTTCTTTAGAGGTGATCCTTTTTAGCTATTATATGGTCCTAACCTCAGAAACTCATTTCAGAATTTTTTTTTTTTTTTTTTTTTTTTTTTGTTATCAGCAATTTAAATATCAAGCCTTTCTTGTTAATGTCGAAAAATTAATTACCTTAATTTTATCTGGAAAATCATGTGTGTCATATTTTTGAATTTTTATATCTTTATATTTTTCAAATAAAAACCAAAAACAAATGTCACAATTGATATAAATCGTCTCTTCTTTAAACAAAAATAAATCAAAATTATTAAATGAATTATTTAAGAGGAAGAAACATTTCACTTATACAAATATTAGCCATAGTCTTCTTTCAAATAGGAAAGTTAGTCAAGGAAGGGGGAAACATTAAAACTCTCATGTCGTTTCTGGCAATGCATTATATTTTGTGGATTCGCATTACAACAACGGAACAAAATCTTGTATCTGCAGATTTTTTTATCTGAGATTTGACCGGTAATTTTATAACCTTTGTTTGCATTACCCGTATTTATCAAAATATTTTCATATTGCGAATTCTTAAAGCAGTTCATCATTGAAGACCGTCATTTAACCTGTAGAAGTTTTTAATTCGACTGTTATTTGGAGTGTGGCTGTCTCGTGGACAATCATGCCACATCTCCTATTCTTATATAAAACGTTTGAGAAAGGGAAAAAATCTAGTTGAACTCACCACATTTCTTATGTGCTTGTCGCCAAGTCCGAAATTGTGGTTATATGTTTGTATTTGTGTTTAGTTTTTGTAACATGTACATTTATAATACTAAGATAAGAGCAGTGTTATTTTACGTTTAAACCTTTTTTTATTTGAAGCGATTTAGAGTTTTTCACAAGGAGTGGTATTCCACCATTGTTGAAGGCCTTGTTGAGTCCTCTAGATTTGTAAATTCCCCCGTTTTTTTTCTCGTTGTTGAATTGAAGTATCTCTGACATTTACCCGTATCTTTTCCTTTTCATATAAAACAAAATGCACAAGTGCTAGGAGATTGACTCATGGCATGTATACGATTATTTTGATTATGAAGGCCAAATGTTAGGAAGGCCGCATCAGATCTCACCATCCGCCACCTAATGGCATTTAAAATTATTGAAGAAGTACAAATTATTTGCCTGATATGCTGCTAAAGCTTAATAAGGTTTAAATAGGAGATTTCCCAAATAGGTCTCCATTCAATAAATGAACTTTATCTTAATTTCTCTCTCATCAATTAATTGTATGAACAGGACAACTTGATTTGTTGATGTAGTTACTATAGGAAGTTTTAATATGTTATATGAATAATCTTATAAACTGCGAAAAGATCGCTAATCAATAGAATACGGACCGACTCGCCTGACAACGAAACAAACGGAAAATGTTGAGTCTGGTGGTTTACAGGAATTTTCTGATGTTTTCTATGTTATTTTTCCTATTTTGCAAGCAGTGTAAGTATAAATTGTTTTTTATATACAGGAAAATTGGAAGAAGATGCTTTAAATATGTTTAACCACTTTTGAGTATAAACTGCGCGTAGCCTACACTTAATCATCAGCCGGAAATTCACAATTTTTAATGTTTTGTCAATTAGGTAAGAGGAACCAGAAAATTAATGACTTTAATCATGAATCATGGTACCGGAAAGTCACGGA
>JARWCS010376982.1:0-10055 GCA_034783895.1 Geukensia demissa
TGCTTAGCGGAGAAGTAGCAAATACCAATTTTAATGTCTTTGGTTTGACCCGGCCGGGGATTGAACCCACGACCTTCCGCACCCGAGGCGAGCACGCTAACCATTACACCACCGAGGCGGTTGTGTTGATAAGGAGTAAAATTTTGTCAGATAAAAGTTATCATGTAAATTAGTGTTTCAGGTTGCTTTAACATTTTATCAGGGATTTTTCTCTGTTAACTTTTTAAATTAAAGTATAAAAGAGGACAACATTAGCATTTTCAACAGTGTTTAATTTCATTTTCCAGTTTGAAACTGGCCTTTTCATGTGATAAGTCTTGTTGAGAGTTCAGTCATTTTCTATTTCACTCAAGATCAAGGTGAAAGTGGTCAACTTAGCCATTTACATTTTCCACCATATAAAAGTCCATCATGTGACTGTGTTCATGTTTAAGACAATTAGTCTTCAGACCATTTGTGTTGCTCTGCCTTGATCATCTGCTGTCATGAATGTATGTAATACTAATTTAAATTGAATGTTTGATAAAGTCTCAAAAATTTCATTTTTGTGTTCATGGTTTACTGTTTTGTAAGCTGCAATATTTTGACAATATATCAGAAAAAATGTCATAGTGTAGTTACTAAACATTTAGCTTAGCATTACACATTTGTTACTTTTATTAGCTGCAGTCACAAGGGATGATATTAGAGAAAGAAAAATTAAGGAAGTCTTGTCAAAACCAGAATTTAAAGACATTCTGAATTGTGGATACACTAAAAAGGCCATAAAAATGGGAGCTGAAGAACTGTTCAAGGAAAAAGGTAGGATTTTGGTATTTCTTTAAATGACTCAGAGTTTATTTACGAGTACTATTTCATTTATTTTGAATTCAATTGACCTTTACCTACAGTGATACCTGTCTAAACTTAACACAATTATTAGTATTACACTACTTCGATACCTATCTAAACTTAACACAATTATTAATACATGTATTACACTACTTCACAGTTCTTGAGAACAAAGGCTTGATTTTGCCAATTTTTCATAAATCATGAAATTCAAGATAAAACGTGGATTTTAAAGACAGGTTTTTGTCCCAGAAACATTGAGCACACAACAAGACTAAACCTTCATTTTGAATAATTTGTGTATTTCGACATTGTACAAAAAATATCAAAAAACTTTAGTTGGTCTTGAATGCACACCCAAAACTTCACTGCCTCCATCTGTTTTTTGAAAATCAATTGATTTTAAGGTATTGTGTGTAACAGTTAAAAGTTATGGCAGGCCACAAAAGCCTTTTTTATAAAAGAGTAATGTTTTTTTGCTATTTCTATTTTGAAACTCTGAAATTTGTTTGAAATTTTGGGGCCTTATCCCATCTGTCATTTTCCTTTTTAAAACCTGATGACCACAAGGTCAGTTTGGATCTTTGATAGATTTAGTCCATTAAAAAATTTCCATTTAAGCATAAATTTCCAGCAAAAATAAACAATTGAGTAATTATTTTTTAGGTGATTTCAACTTTACTCCAGAGCAAGTGTTGAACAAGATTTTAGATTTACAGGACCGAGGTGAAGAAATTCCTATTGGTGATGATGATGAGGAGGAAACAAAAGTTCAGGAGAAACCTTTGATCCCACCAGGTAAATTAATACGTGTACATGTGATCTCAGACTAATGTATCAATTGTTCAAACTCCATTGTTTGAAGTCTGTATATTGTGAATTATAAAACTGTGCAATAGTGAATTATAAAAATGGTTAGTAAATGTGTATGAAAAACTGTTTCTATTAGTTTCTTAGCTAGATACATCATGTAATGTTTATAGCAAGAAATGTAGTAGCAAATAAGTGCCAAAGACAGAATTTTTTAATGATAACTGATCTGGTTAGTGCTGTTATTTCCATTATGAAACTAGAAAACATATTACTTGAGTTCTTTTAAGAAATAATAATGTTATTATCCTATCAAACAGAATATAGAAGATTCTTTGGAAAAAAATCAAATAAAGAATGACAACTGCTACAGGCACAAAATAATTCAGGGTTGAAGGAATTCATATCTACTGTATTTAGATATTTTGTCCTTATTTCCAAAGTTAATGAATCTGGCATAATGTAATTTGCCTACTTATATATTACATAAGTACAGTCAAATTTTAGTGACTTGCACTTGAATGGATCAAATTCCATGGCAATGTTGAATGTCTTGTACAGTCCATCCAATACTCATAACATGTACTGTAAATTCAGAAATTATTGCATTCATTTATTATTGCGATTTTGAAACCTCACTCCAAAATGTGAGCAAAATTATTGGGATTTTAAGAAAACCTGTTTGCAAATATAGTTATCAGATATACATGATATAGGAATGCAAGTTATATATATTTGCGATTATCAATAAACACATCGCATTAATTTCTGAATTTGCAGTATTTAAACATTTGAAGAGTTTAAATATTCCAAAGACTGGAAATAAAAGGGGAATTAAGGCCTGTTTTGGACCCACAAATATGAAGGCATTTTTTATCGTTCTGAACTCTGAAATATGGTGAAAAGTAATTTATTATATTGGGGAATAAAAACTTTTGACTATTTTAGGTTAATGACATGTACTATCATGTAGTTATGATGTCACTTTCTGATCCTATACAACAAAAATAGATGAAAATAGTAGATTTGGAGTAATATTTAACTATATTTCCTGTCAGAAAACATCAAGAAATAACAAAATATTTTAATGTAATTTGTTAGAAGTTAATTCATGCGTGTGCACAAACTATACCATTTCAAAATATGCTTCAAAAACAGTACAAATTTTGGTAAAACAAGACATTTTATCAAAATAGAAATTTCCTGGTGAAAATTTTGTACATATTTTATCAGGTAAAAAGTAATTATTTTCTTTAAAATTGTGGCTTCTTCTTACTGAATATCACTAAGTAAACTGAAATTAATTATTTCCTTTTTGGGAGATTTTATGGCCAAAAAGGGGCCTTAATGCCTCTACTCCATTACTGACAAATTAAGTATTGTTCCTGGGCCCAGTAGTTTAATAAAATCCAGTATATAATTTTCCACTGAGAAAATTATTTGAACAACTCAGCACTGCTGGTTGTCTCAAAGTATTACATCAGTTTGAATAGTTGCATATATGTCTGATGTATATTGTTTTTATTTACTTTGCAGAAGAATTCATGAAAACTTTAGAACAACAAGAACCATTAGAAGGTAAGGTTCTTTGATAGAACAACATTTTAGTCTATAATTTGTAGCAGTCATATTCATTTAATAATCTAAGGTTAAAAAAAATGTTGTTCACCCAAGCGACCCTGTTTTTTTACACCCAACCTAAAAGTTTTTATTGCTGTTTTGAAAAAAAAATTAAAAAATCCCTGACCCATTCTTGTATTTTTGCTCCCACGATCATGGGATCACCACTAGTTTTTTTGTCAAAGGAACACCTCCCAATTTAAGGAGAAATGTCACAGATTTGACCGAAAATGCATTGTGTCTGCAAATAGCTGACTTCAGGCAAATGCAAATACGGATTGGTTCAAGAAAAAAAAAGAATACCGACCTACCAAACCTTTACAATTCAAGGAGGGTGATTGGGAAAACAACATTATTTTTTGGGCCTAAACAGAAATATTTTAAGAGAAAGAATCATTCTTATTGTTCTTGTACCATGTATATATCATACAGCTTTTATTAAGTGTCATGTCATTGATAAATGTATAATTGACTTTGACTTTATTGACACGTAAGCAATTCATTGTGTTAATATATAGAACTTTTAGATAAGATATTGCATAATTTGAAATGTTAAAATAATTTGTTTGAAATAGGATATATCTAAACTGATATTAATAGCTTTTTTGTTTTTTCTTTGTAGATGCTCAAAAAGTGTTGGAAGAAAACCAAAAGTTGAAAAAAAGCCTTCTGTGTTGGAAATGCCAAAAAAAGGATATCTGTATGCTATTCACCCCATGTGGACATAGACTCACATGTGAGGATTGTGCAAAAACAATACATCATTGTATAAAATGCAACAAAAAAGTAAAGAAAAGATTAAAAACTTACCTTGCATAACCTTGTCTGGGCTATTCCAGCATGTGTGATTTGTTCATCCTTTTTTTTTGTATTTGACATTGGATTTGGTTTTTACAATTGAATTACCATAAGACATGTCTTTATGAGATTTAAAAAAAAACTTAAGTTGCTTTTCTGTTGAAACCCAACTAATACTTTGGCTAAGAGAATGATATGTTCAAATTGCACATGTAATTCCATTTGAAGATAAATTCTGAGAAGTAATATGACTGTAATACTAAAGGTCTTTTTGATCTTATAATCATCTGAGGTTTGGTTAGAAATAATGGTATACAATAATATATGGAATAGCCCTTACAGAATTTTTGTGTCCAAGTGTATGCATGATCCATGTAAGCTCAATGATTATTTACACTTATTTCTTTTTAAGATATTTGGACTATTGATGATAAAGCTTGATTAATAAAAGCTATCAAAATGCAAAGGTATTTTAAATACATGCAGAAAAGTTTTAATTTTATGGTTGATTTGAGTTTAAACATTTTGAGTAAAAGGATTTTACTTCTTCTGATTTTCATTTTTGCTGTGTCATCATTTATTTGTTATTGTACTTTCTATTAGGGAAGATATTGAAAAGTTGAAATAGTCTATCATTGTGATAAGTGTCCTTTTCAATTTTCGGTAGATCTTGTTTCTAATACTTTATACATGTATATGTTATATTTATATGTCTTATATTACTGTAGAGGATGTCATTATGTTGTAATTAGAGCATCACATATTTGTTAAGAGTTAAAACTGGATAACCAGGAAAGCTTCATTGATTAAGTATTGATTAATTTAAGTTCGAAAATATTGTAACAATTCAGTCTTTTTTGTTCATGATTTTACATAAAAAATGTGTAAAGTGCAAAATTGGCATTGAAATCAATAGCAGTTCTTCAAATAATAATATTTACCATTTTCTATCTTATAAGAATGCAGGTTGTATAATAGGTCAGAATTTTTCTTACTATTGTTTCTCCCAAAATTAAACTGTCATTACAGCAAAGTGAACCTAATGAATTTAATACAAGTATATTTTTAATTGTTATGTGTTGCATCTAAGAATATGGATGCATGTTTATAAACAGTTAAAAGAAGAAAGCAGGTTGTGTTTTATTCAGGGAATAATAGGATGAATAAGTTATGTAAAAATTGGAATGAACAATTAGAATTAATATATAAGAAAATATCAAATTGTAAACTTTCAAAACATGTGTAGTACAGTACATACACATTTATAGCTGGAAATATTTTTTGACATTGTCAAGTTGTTTTAAATTAATCAGTACATATTCTTTGTATATATATGATAACCTTGAAATACTTCCTTCATACTAATGTGCAGAAAATATAAAATGCCATTTCACTGATTCCATACTGGTTTGTTAGAGGGGATTTAAGCATCTATAAATAATATTGACTAAGTAGGTCAGTTTTATTATTTTTAACATTATATCATGCTAGGATAGTTGAGTTTTTAGACCCATCAGTTTTGGACTTAATAATTAGCATTGTATATATCTATGGGTGTATCTCTGATATGTGCATCTTTTTTACCTTATTTTGAATAACTGACAAGATAAGATAAGTACTTATTTAGATTATTACTTTTATGTCGCTAAAATACTGTCACAGCTGTATCTACATGTAAAAGTGAATAGATAGTTCAAAACACCAACATTGTAACAGTTTATTTATTGTGTTTTTTCCCCAGAAGGATTGAACTTTTACATTTGCTTTTGAGCTGTTTCATTTAAACATATATGGTACTTAGGTCAGGAACTGTGAAAACAGGGAAAAAGATTCAATTTAAAATTCAGTGTTGTAGTATTAAGGATGTTTTTGCTCATGTTCAGCCATTTTTGTCAGATTTTCAAACTCCTCTGGTTTTATCCACTACATAGCATTAATATTTTTATTCAGTAACCCCAATTTTTCATTTTTATGTGTTATGAAATCCATATTATTTCTTTATGTGTATTAATAGATATGACCTACAACAAAACCTATGGAAAATCCAGAGAAACCTTTTTTTTCAAATGCATATACATATATCTCAAAAATGAGCACACTGTTCCTTTATTTTTTTCTGTTTTTTATTCAAAAATAAAAGTTTATAAGTTATTACCATATTATTTTTAAACAGAGCATCACACATCCTTTAAACCCTATCACTTTTAGCAGGTGCATCATATGTTTTTGTGGAACAGCCTCCATAGTGATTTTTTGTTATATTATTTTTTTACCGTTTGAAAATGTAATTCAAATTAACCTCAAGTCTTTCATTTAAAATGCTTGTGTAATCAACTGATCTCAGTTGCCTTTGTTCATTTTCTTGTTTTTGTGATGATTTACTATTTACACAACATGTTCTTTTTAAAGAATTTAAAGAAAAAAAAGGCCAAAAACTTTGTTCATAAAAAGATGAAAATAAAAAAGTTTGTACTCAATTTTTTGTTATTTTAAATAAACACCATGAAAGCAAATAATATAGTAAAGTTTGGTACTTATAATTTAAAATACTTCATTAAAAATCTAAATTTGTCATCCATAAAATATTGGAAAGTTTAGATTTTCACCAACAAAATTGTAGAGAGATTAATATAGAAGGTCATTTATGTGACATTGTTATCATACATTTTTCTTGGGAATTAGTTTTTGTGCTTAATTTTATTTTATAGCTTTTTTGTTAGATATGGTTAATGATCCTGTTAATTCCTGTCCTAATCTGGTTAAGATAAAAGAGGCAAACAATGATTTATGTCTGTACAGTGCACTTAATATTTCTTTTTTCCCCCAAGTATAGCAGTGCTCTTAACACGCTTAAGGAAGTTTATAATACAAACATCATATATCCTTGTTTTATTTAAAGTACACTGATTAGATCATGTTATTTTTTGTCCAATGTCTTCATGCTAAGATTAAAACACCTTTTAAGGGGAAAGTGACACATTTGAAGATAAATTTTTCATACCATCTTATCTACCTTTGGTTTTTTGCAAAATTCTTCCAAGACTGCACCTCCACTGCAACTGTAAATTGAGAAATAAAAAATCTCTGGCCAAAGTTAAATACATGTACATTCATTGTTATATTGCCTCAAGTTTATATTGGGTTTATCAATTAGTATTAATTTTATTTAGTGATTTTTGTTATGATTTAAGTCATGGCCTTTCTGTTTTTTCGTTGTATTTTGGCTAATGTCTTAGTCCTATGTAGTATTTGGTTCTTTGTTCAATGTTTTTTTTATTCTGCAGTTTATCTCCTTATTTGATAATCTAGCAGATGTACTATTTGGTTCTTGGCTGTATGTGGTTTTTGGGTTTTCATGGAAAGTTGAAAGTGGTTCTTCAGTGGGTGTGGGTTTTGATTTCAGCTGATGTAAGATTCAATTGTTCAGCAGATGTCTATTTGAAAGTCAGATTGAATAAGTTTAGTACTGCCAGTAACTGGTATTTAAAAATACCATAAAAATTTGAAAAACACTTACATCAACAGCAGATAGATATATATATATAAAATAAAAAATCTCTAACACAAAATTCCAAACGTTTACTTTCCTCAGCAGAATTTGATTTGAAGTAAACAGCATCTTTACAATTGGAAGACTTTCATATTGTGACATACGTTCATTCGTTTGTTCAAAAGAAGGTCATTGGCACAGCAGTTTGGTATTAATTAAGTCCTTGAGGTTCATAGGTTTTCAGTTTCTTTATCCAAAAGGCTTCCTTCTTTTCTCTTTATATATATTTTTTTGATTTTTCTTTTTTTGTATACATTACAGATTTGGTCAAGTAAAATGTCATATGGTTCAATGAATGGTGAGAAACTTGTACTTTCAATGGTTGCAGAGGAAGATGACGAAGAAAGGTGGGAAATCACCGTCTTTTATGTTTCTGATTTCTGTGAAATATTGAAAAGAAACATTAATATAACTGACGGGTGATTTCTCATGGTTAGTGACTATCAACAGATGGCTTAAGTGCAAGTTTCATACATTTTGTTGAACCATATGATTTTTTACATTTAATTTTTCATCTGGACATGGTGAAAGGAGGTTAAATATTTTTCACTCTAGGTGTTCATATGATGTTGGTATGTCCAGTTCTGGTTAAAGTTTACTTTCCTGTATCAGCACATAACTTCCTCTGTATATCAGGATAATCTACTAGGGTACAAACTTGGGTTAAAAAAGTGAAGATATAGGTAGGTCTTGGTTCTTTTATTTCATTTTAATCATTGGTTGATTGGTGACAATGTCAATATCTTGGATTACATGAGGTCAAGATATTTAAAGTCATTTTATGGGATTTCAGTATAAAACTGGGACTGGGAAAAGATCAGAATCTACATTAAATGATGTCATGAATTGATTGTTGTTCAATGCCACATAGGCAATATTTCAACCATATATTGTGGCGGGTTTGCTTCTTCAAATCTACTGCAATGGATTGGGTATTATAATGCAGTGATAACAGGTTAAGGGATTGTAATGCGGTAGTTACCGGTATTGTCATTTAATAATTTTTTATTTCTCAATGAATTTTCAAACCCTCAAATATTTTAAATAAATGTACTATGTTGATAAATAATGCTTTTATTGTGTAAAAGAATTACTTCAGTATTAAACAACTATATTGTTCATTTAAATTACACCATCAGGCCTATAGTACTAAAAGTATAACTTTCACCAGCAATATACTTAGGTGTCACCTAGTGTTAAGTTCTGTGAATAGTCTGTAGAATACTGTTAATTGTATAAAACACTGACATAATATGGGAGGCGTGGTATGTTTTAGATTTTACTGGAATGCACCAACATATTTTATCAGTTTGTACGATTTATTTATGGATGTATTCTTTTGTTGTGGCACAGAAAATCCTTAGAAGCGTAAGAGATTTCAGTAATGTTTGAACTTTTCTTTATGAACTTGAATATATTATAAAAATCAAGGATATGGAACACTCAATGTCATATTGATTCAGGCTGTTCAGTCACACAGAAGATATGTCCCCTCTAGGAAAGGAATAAATACAAAATAATGGCAGGGTTTTGAAAGACAATATGTTAGTCACATTTACTTTTTTTAATTTTTACAAATATTGATACATTTACAATGCCTATATTCTGTTTGTGTGATTTGCTTTTCATGCACAATATTAACTTTCGTTTATATTTATATTTTTGTTAAAGAGGTCAATTTACCATACATGTATTACCTGTTTATTATTTGCATTGAACTTTAACTATGCTGTAGTATTTATTATATTGTCATTCATTTAAAAATAAAATTAATCAATCAAAAAAGTTTTTAACAACATAAAGAATTTAAAAGGATATATAGTATGATTGTCTAGGAGACAGCCATCCAAAACCTGTAAATTGCAAACATCTACAGGTTGCCTTAAGGTTTAATAATGGACAAATATCCACAGTTAGGCAAGCTGTAAAAGGCCCAAAGAATAAAATGTAATATATTCAGATTTAACAATAATTAGCCAGATTTACAAAATTACCTCGTTTCATCCTGATTGATTGAAAAACATGGCCGCCATGGATGATTCTTGTTTCTGATTGGCTGATACATTAAAAAATCTTCTCTGAAACCGCTTGGCCAATTTGATTAATATTTCATTTGGAGCATTAATGGAAGGTTCTTTATAAAGTTACCTTATTTTGTCATGATCTGACAAAAGCCATGGCCTTCATGGACAATTCTTGTCTCTGACTGATATATTAAAAAATCCTACTCTGAAACCACATGGCAAATATAATGAATATTTGATATGGAACATCTATGGAAAGTCCTTTAGAAAGTTTCCTCATTTTGCCCTAAAAACATGGCTGTCATGGATGGTTCTTGTTTCTTATTGGCTGATTCATTAAAAAATCTCACCCGGGTTTTTGTAGGGTTCGTGTTACTCCAGCTTTAGTTTTCAGTGTAGTGTTGTGTGTTCTATGTTTGTCT
>JARWCS010376993.1:0-10054 GCA_034783895.1 Geukensia demissa
CAGACAATTATCAAGCAATGTGTTAAATCTTTGTTCACATTAACTTTGATTCGGCAACTCTAAGCCAGGTGAGCGATGACAGGCTTCTTGGAGCCTCTGGTTTATAATTGGCATTTGTTGATTTCTTGAAATCATGTCATTTAAATGTAGGTTCATGCACTTTTGGTTCTATTTTCCGTTAATATAAAACTGAGGTGCTTCGCAGTGCAACATGATACAACAGAAGTGTTGACACAGTATTATGATGGTCACAATATAATGCTGGACACAGTAATAAGATGGACAACGGGTATTGCATTTTCAGCTATTTTGATACCTTTAGCCCCAATAAACAATGTCATATCCTTCGAAATTGCACTATTTGGCCACTTTCACCCTTTTATTCCGAAAATGGTGCCAGTTGGAAAAATCTGCTTGCAAAGCTCTAACATACTATCGAAAACTCCCATTTAGACGAATCGAATGAAAAACACTTTCTATATATATCATCAGATTATGAATCGTGTGTAAATTCTTGTTATTTAAGCTTAGTTAGTTAGCTTATTAAAACAGTGTTACTGCCGCTTTTTGTTACGCGACATAGAAAAAGGACAGCAAAGGTAGTTAAATACGTACATATTTATTCATGTAACGCACTAGTGAATTTTGGAAATAATATACAACATTCTACAAAAGTTTGCATGGATTTTTATTTTGTCACAATGACATGAAGAAAAATTGAGAAAGTTAATTATGTCGGATTTAAAGTTTTATACATATGATAAAGATGATATCAAACCCACAAAAATGTCTTTTACGTTACAAAGGTCGACACCTAATGTTTTTTTCATATCATAAGTTAAAAAATACCCAAAGAAAATGTAAATTTTGTTTCTCTAACACACTATTCACACTCAATGTTATACAATACATTAAATACTGTACGTCAGAATGCTTATTATTTCTTTAACCAATGGGTGTAACTTAGGCCAAATACAGAGTAAATTTAAAAGACCACACAAATTAAATATCTCCTTAGAATTTATAACGATGCACATCTTGGCTTATTAGAAAATTACCAGTATGCCACTTGTTGTGTGGTATGTAAGAAACTGGTCATTGGCTTGGCAAATTTTTAAACACTTTTACCTCGAGATCTTTTAGTTGCCATAAGCATGTATTTGGATAATGTTTTAGCTTTGAATAATTTGCAAAAGAAATCTAAAAGAACTTATCTTAAATAAATCAGAAATGATCGTACTCCCTATATTTCGATTTAGATTAAAAGTTTTAACAGGGTTGTTTATGCACAGTCCTAATTTGGCATCCTGTGGCAATTAAATTCCCCGGCCTGAACCCTAGCTGGTCCTTTTATGATTTATTGTTTGATAACTGGTTCTCGTCCTGAATAGGCATGAAATATTTACCAAAGGACGTTAAACAACAATCAATCAATCAATCAATCAATCACAACTCTTTCGGTTTGCCTGTGTTTGCAACAAAATTTCTGACTTAAATGATCGCAACCTTCATCATACATGTACTGATACAGATATCAAAAATGTTTCTAGTCTTTGAAAAAAAATTATAATCGTTACAAAGATTTGATACAGAAATACGACTGCAAATTTAGAATATTGATACGAAAAGGGATGTCACATCCTACATTTTGTGGAAACATTACATATAAAGCATATCAATGGAAAAATGATTTGGGAAATCTCACTATTCCGTTAAACAAACCTATCCACAAAGGGTAAAAGTTGCAGTCAAGACATTAAAACTGGTTATTGTTGGTACAGATATTAATAAACTTATTGCTTCCATACACAAATATTAATAAATTTGGCATTGCATCCATCTTGTCTTTCTTTACGTTTATTGACAGCACAGTAACAAATGATCAGACATACTGTGTTTGATGACATATCGTGTTGAAACCCTCATGTTTTATCATCAGAAACACACCTTGAGCAATTGTAATGTGAGCATTCATTAGAGAGGTAACCCTTGTTGAAGGCCATGTGGAGACCTCTAGGTTTGTAAATTCCGTCTTTTTTTCTCGTGGTTGCAGTACCAGTCTCTCTGACATTTTCAGCATAAGTTTTCATTTTCATATTGTATTTGTTTTGTTACATAATTACCCAAAACAAGGCAGCTGTCGGATAGGAATTATACCATTTACCGCATGGTATCTAATGCAGTTAAAGTTTTCAAAAAGTACTAATATTATAGGGCCGTAAAAGATCAAATTACTCGCTACGATCAGAAATCGACATTTACTTTAATGGCCTATTATTTGGACCCGTTTTAATGTCTTACAATCTCCTGTATATTGCATATTTTCACTATACGAAATCACTGCACAAGAAAAGTGACTAGGGAGCCTCTGGAATTAACCACATGTTTAAAAGAATATTAATCTTGTTATTATGTGCAGAAGAAATAAGGTAAAAAATAGCACCACATATTTATATTAATTTACCGAATGTTTTTTTTTACGAAATTCTAAACATCGGAAAACAGGGTTATACGGTCAGTATTGAAAGTCAAAATCACGCCATTGTATGAATTGTCTTTGGGTTGAAATATGCTATATGAAGTATACATTTTATAGCAATTTTGGTGCGTCTGTGTCAGAAATAAACACTGTTAACGATGTTAATATCCGCCATCCAGCCGAGTTGTTGCCGAAAATGTTATCATATGACCAAATTACAACTAATCTAATGAGCTACGACCTTCTTTTACAATTCTAAAGATTGTTTAATGTAGTCAATTAAGCTATCATTCCAGTTAAGCGAAACAGGCTCTCAGTAGCTTTTTGTTTTAACTCTGTACATTTTTCTATTTTTGCAAAACAAAACCATCACATTCTCCATCACTGGTTACATTTGTGTTTCAAATGGCCAACGTTTAAAAAATGCTTTATTGTTCAGAAAAGGTCTTTACTGGTGATAATGCATGTTTATCAAATGATATTAAGTTCCAGTCCATCTTAGAATCATGCAAATTCCATGAAAAGTGATACACTCCCAAGAAGGCTAAAAATATTAATTTTAATATTTTTAATAGTACAAACTCCAGAAAAAAGAGTAATTTTTGGCAAACTGTCTGTTCACAGGAGACATGGACTGAAAAATCTACAAATGTTTTACTACAATTTTAAGAGTTATCTCCCTTGCATGAAATTTTGCAGTGCATTCCTTGTAAATTATATCTCCCATGAACAGGTTGAGAGAGCAAAAAGGACTTCAAATTTGCAAATAAAATAAATTGACATTCTTATTTGTAGGCTTTTTATGGATAAATCACTTTTTGCATGATACTTTCATAGACTAGCACTAAAAACTAACCCCGGGTTTTTGAAAGGACACTCACTGACAACAACTGACAAAAATTGTAATATTTTCCGCTTTGTAAGCAACTAACTTTCAATGGGATCATTTTCAAACAACTTATTCAATTGTGGCGAATTGAAATGATGAACATAATGGACGCAATAATAGGACACTGCATATTCTATGCACCATTCACGGCCGATAAATTTTCATTACACTTTTTTTCTTGATATCAGCATATTCATTCAACTGCAAAAAATCCACCGATTATCAAGATTACACTTGGGACAGTTTACTATCACTATTGAAATTAAAAAGCTTGCTAATCCATGGTGATAAAATATGATCCATTCATCTCATTTTTCATATGTAAAAACAAAACTCAGCACCTGAAATTACGGAGAAGGATTCATTCCTTGTATAGAAATGAATGATATGGAGTAAATGTCAGAGAGTCTGCACTCCAACCACGAGAAAAACTGAACTTTATAGATGACTGCATATAGCGGTTTGTTTGGACATGAGTAACTTTTACTATGTTTCGATTGTTGTCGGTCTTCCTGTGTATTGGTGCTAATGCAACAAATGAGAAGCTACTCATTGAACACATGTCCATCATAACAAAATAACCTGTAGATGTTTGTTATATATATGTTTGGGGTGATATCTTAAAAACATTAATAACACATTCACTTTTTTCTATCTGTATCTTGCATACAAAAGATTGAAGATGTGGTAATATCTAAACCAATGATGTTTTGGCAATATTGCTTTTCCAAATATGTTATGTCATGAAGATTTTATTGTAGGGTATCTGAAAAATGCTCAACATCAGCAATTTATGTTCAATATCAGGGAAAGTGGGAGGGATTTTGAATTCGCAAAAGATGTTGATGGAAAATAACAGCATAATTGTTATTTTTATTTATTTAGAAATACTATATGTAAATGTCCCGCACAACAAATAAAAGTTTAAATAAGTTAGATGAAAAACTTTTGTTTAAATTAAATTGTATGATTGCTTGTACCGAACCGTTTTGCCTTCCATTTCTATCGACAGAATCCATACTTTTCAAAGAAAACAATATACAAAGGTATGAATTTATGAAGAGACTTTTATCATTTTTAGAGGTCCCTGTCAAATATATGATATCAGGTGTCACCAGGATATCCCTATAAATATATGACTAACGGAAAAACCAGTTAATCTTTTATGGGTTTCTTAAAAATATAAGGGGACCATAACTTCTGTTTTCAATTTTTTGCTCCATTAGGAGAAGAAAAAAAAATTGTAATAAATAAATCCTGAAAAATAAATACTTTCAATTGGCTGGTTTTGCGGTGTTCGAGATGATCAATTTTCAATGTCAACAGTTCCATGACATGTGAAGGAAAAGGGCATGTTTAAAATAAAAGAAGAAATTAATTACCACCTTTCTTTTAAGTTGGAGTTTTCAATAAAACGGTTGGCCGGATTTTTAGCTGGCTGCCATTACAGCAGAAGGTCAAAAGTGAGTTCCAATTATTTTTCATCAGCTATCATTTCGGTTTACTCTGGATTATCCCAGTTTCATATTTTGATTGTCCCTCATAAAAGTTAGATTGTCCCACATGTATTTCAGGGAAGAAAATTGCTAAACAAGTCAGTAATTGTTTATATAAAACATTGTCGACTCATTTTAGTTTTCAGTTTCTTACCACTGCGTTACGGCAACATATACAGGCTGACATTGTATAAAAGTTTTTGAAGCCAGGTCGCCTCATTTTAAGCTATTGAAAGAATCCCGGTACATCTAGGAGAATTTTTTCGTCAGCCGAAAATCTGACGACCATTTTTGAGCATTTTACTTAAAAACACCGTATGTTTTGTATTTTTGTTTTCTATATGTTCCCTGTTTGAGTTTTATTCAACAGATACCATTGTTTTTGGTAGAAATACTATTTTTTTAAATTTCTTGAATAATGCATCTTTTTATTTGACATCACAATTTTTTTTGTTTACATGATTGAGGAATATTACCTTGTCCATATAAAATTATATTCCATATATTTTAGCTCTGTTAATAAACGCTGGTGTTTGTTTAATTTATTTTCCATGGGACTTAGTTAATTTGTGGAAGCATTGAAATAGTAACCGTTAATTTGAATGCAAATTCTATTAGTGTGCCTGTCATGGTCTTAAATGACAGTAACTTTTTATATAATTGTGTTTGATTTCGCTATATCGATGATGTTTTGTCATTGAATAATCCTACGTTCAATGAACATCTCAACCAAATATATCCCAGCGAACTAGAAATTAAGAAGACCACAGATTAAAAAAAATCTGCTTCATACCTATATTTATTCCTCGAAATTGATCAAGATTAGGGATTATCACCCTTCTAGACACCTGATCCCACTCCTGTTAATATAGGAGTTCGTGCGATTCCTTACGGATTTGACACAAATTGACACTCCTGATTTTGACATCCCGATTTGACACCGATTTTGACTTTAATTACTCCGCGACGAGTGTTGCGCGCAAGACAGGGGATGCTTACCCTTCTAGAGCACCTGATCCCAGTACTGTTTTGTAAAGGAGTTCGTGGATTCCAAGCTTTTGTTCCATTTGTTTTCATTTTATCTTTTAGATTGTTTCAAATTTGTCTTGTCTCTTTGGACTATGCACCTCTTATCTCTCACATGGGTATTCTACACAGGACTTATGCAAATTTAATATTTTATGAATTTTCTATAAAAAAATTTCCTATTTAATACTTCAATTATAAGATTTCATAAGTAATTTTACCTATTATTTCTTGTTGTAATAAATATACATTTTTCATGCAAATAAACAACCGAAAAAGCACGTTCGTTTGAGAGCATTAATTTTCTCTGGAGGACGTAAATAACCTTGTAAATTGCCCCTGTTTTTCTCGTGGTTGGAGTCAAGTCTCCCTGACATTTTCCACATATCGTTTCATTTACATATTCAACCCCCAGTCCGACTAAGAACATAAAGTTGCTGTTTATTATGTTAATAACTACCAACCAAGATTAATTAATTACTTAATTAATTAGATACTTAATTAGCGGACTGTTAACCATACTATGTTACTCTTTAATCAAATCAATCGAAATAAATGTATTCAATTTTATGAAGTACCTGATCGACTGAAAATTAAAAAAATAAATGACATATATCAAGCAATGTAAAAGAGGACAATATTTAAGAAATGAATATAGAATCTGCTTGATATTTCTTTAATTAGAAATAATTAAAATATATCATAATTGCGAACTTCACAGTTTTGCGGTAATAGGAATATAGAGTATGCACGGTAGCATATAATTAGTTTGAATTATTTTGGAAGATATTCTGGCAACATAGTAACTTTCAAAACAGCAATCTTTGCATGAGCAGCGAGTTCTTGTGACCAAATAGGAGGAGTTATATTAATTAATTAATTTGAAAACGCACCACAGAATGTAATATTTTCTTAATGTGGATTTAAATATTTTATTTTTGTTTGTTTACAATTTAAACATTTAAATTTTACAGTACCTAATATATTATTTTGATTAATAATTACCAAACATGCTTTACGAGCATGTTATAATTAATTATATGAAAATGCCGGCAAAAAAGGCAAAAACATGTAATGTTCTATTTTCCCGAATAAGAGAGAATAGCATATAGATGACTATTTGCTGAATCTGAAAAAAAAATAGGAATAGAGATTATATAGCTAGATCCGGCAAAATAACCATAAGACAATAACAAAAACTCGACAGACACTGCATGGCACTCGACAAAGTTATTAACTTAGTACATTTTTAAAATGCTAATTGCAAATCGAAGTCATCTTCAGTTTGAAATGCATTTGTGACTGTTGAACTAAGCTCGTATATTATATTTCTGGATTTTTATTTCTCCACTCTGACCTGGTCAGAAGTTTTGCAACATAATTTAAAACAGCAAGGATAAGTGTAATGACCGAAGTGTGAAAGTCAGACCACACTCAAAGTTTGTATCGGTTGATTAAGCTCTGAAAATAAATTAGGTCAAAATGTTTTAGTATACAGTTATTTAATGGCATTGAGGGAAATAGCCATTTTATTTTTCCTGAGGTTTGACTATTTCCCGACGCGAAGTGGATGGAAATAGTCAAAGACGAAGGAAAAATAAAATGGCTTTTCCGGAAAGCACATTTAATAACTGTTATTATTCCGAATAACAACTAAGGAAAAAATTCGATATTTTTTATGTAGACGTCAATGTACATTATAGTATACTCGGTCTCTTTCGTTGTGTGTTGGAGATTTGAATGTCTTTGGTAACGTCTACGGTAAATAGTCATAGTAATTATCAACCGTTTAATAGTCTTTGAAATTATTTACTGGCAAATTCAAATCAATGGAAAAATAGTATACTGAGGTATAATAATAAAACTTATAACTTTTTCTCTACTGTCATAAAATATCAATATAGATTATGTCGCTCACACCAAGATGAGCAAACACCCAATTCTCAAACCAAAATGAAGCATAATCCAAGAAATTCCGAAAATCATGATTTATAACCCAAACCCAATGGTGTCTGTAGAATTAAAATCAAACACAAAGGGAACATACAGAACATATCACCGAGTAAAATTCTCAAAACGATCGTCGGATTTTCGGCTGACGAAAAAATACTCTGAGATGTGCCAGTTTTCTTTAAGCAGTTTTATTAGGATCGACTGCCTGCCAATACTTATGAACAATTTCAGCACGTATAACTAAGTCGCCGAAACGCAATGGTAAGAATGTTTATAATTCAACGACAAACCGACAATAACATAGAATGTACCTACTGTTCGAGGTTTTTCATTTTTTTTCTGCCATCTTGTAGAACTCCAACCAAAAATTTCCCCTTCAAACCAATATACGTTGGACCCCTCTAAAAGCTCAGATTGAGACCCCTTTTCTTTTCAATTAGAAATATTAGTAAATCTGAAAATAAAAAAAAGACTTTTTTATTTATATCACAAAATCTGCAAAACAAAAAATTTCCTTTTAAATATACTTGTATATTTAATTCTTTAAAATTAATTTATTTTTCACGGTTTACATCTCGTATATAGGATGCTAGCACTTTTCAGAAAAAAAACTTTATATAGTGGATATGTTGCAGAAGTCAACTCAACCAAATCAAGATGGCTAATGCACTTGCAGAGAATGAGGTGGTACACACGGTTTTGTTTACCGCTGTCAGGTTAAGTCTGGAAAAAATGACAGTTTACTGGAGATGTCCAATAAAATGTGCAATAAGAGCACGTCCTGCAACTGTACGAACATTGATTAACATACCAGTTGGATTCAACCTTAAACACATAGCATTTAGCATATCAAAACTAATCAGATTTCTTCAACATTGATAAGCTTATACACAACCATACACCCAACCCAATAAAATTAATATTGGCAATGAAATACTGCAATATATAAATAGAAAACAAGAGATCGTTAACATACGGACACCAGAAGGGAATAACACTACCCAAGCTACCTACTCGTCCTTCCTGAAGGAAAAATTTTTTAAAGAAAGAGAATACCTTATACCAAGACTACCAACATCACTTTACGAGACTGGCTTAGCAGGCGAATGGTCAATGGCAGATGACAAATTTCTTCTAGCCTATGACAAAAAAAATAATCATCATAATACAAAATTACCAATGTTAAATTAATATTCATAACTGAAACAAACCTATACAGTTCTTTGTCTAACAATGACAACAACACTACAAAACTATCTACTCCAATGAAACCTTCTAACCATATATGTAGCTTTACACAGTAAACCAACAAATCGACGGGTAAATGTTGGTCTTTGGTCTCCTACCTGTAAATCAGAGGTATTTATCAACTCAAATTCATTTTTTTATTCAGATATGAATTTAGCATTTAAAATACATTCAAACAAGTACTCATATTCATATTGTGCAGAACTCAACCATCAACCATGTAAAGTTTAGTTTCGTTTCCAAAAATGGAACTACTAATTATATTAACGATTTTAAGTTTCACATGGTACATGCTCTCGCAAAACAATTTTACTGTCGGTGGTGAGGAAAATCAAATCGTACTAGAATGATAGACACAAAATGAAAGGTTTTTTTATTAGTAAACATTTATGTTTTCCTCTTTAATTTGTATAAAAAATCATCAGTTTGACATTTAAGTGATAACCATTCCTTTTTTCACCAAAATCATTTTAAAAGAATCTGTTCGCAGTTTCATTCATTTTAGCGTGTTAGCATTATTTTGGGCATTGTCTGGTAATCTTTATTTTCAACAAAAGAAATTACATTTAGGAAAATGTCTTTGTGTCTAGCTTGCCTGATAAAGGCTAATCCTGCAAATTGCTTTGGACTCAACATAATTTTATAGTTTATATAAATTATAAATGAGGAATAGATTGCTGTCTTTCCGGTATTTATTCCATATCCCCGATCCCCATGGCTCGACCCACAGAGCTGACCCAGCGCGAACCCCAGGTGGCGGATAGGGGAGGCCCTCTCGTTGCGGGGTTGCCAGGTTATAATACGGAAAGCCTGGCGTGGGTGACGTGTTTGGAGAGTGCCACGCTCCTTGCACGTAAAAGACCCCTTTTGTAGTTTTCGAAAAAGTCTAAATTTTATGTCCCTACCCATCACTCCCTTTTTCCAGTGGCAGTCAAAAACCGTTGCCCTGTTGTGTCCCATCCC
>JARWCS010377004.1:0-27414 GCA_034783895.1 Geukensia demissa
TGAATGATCCCTATATATTTCTCACAATGTGTTCTGGTTGGTTCATGTTAATCAGTTAGTCCTTTGCAATCATATGATATAGCAAACATGCAGACAGTGTAACAAAATTCCAAGTTTGCCAGGTGAGCGATTACAGGCTCCTTGGAGCCTCTGGTCTCTTAAATTCTCTGTTAAATCCAATTGCAACACAATTTTGTATATATAAATAAAAAACTTTCATAAATATCATTTGCTAAATCTAGTTTCCATTTTAAAATGGTCCATAAAAGAACTCACCAGTGAGTGGCCATGGCATAGAGTTTAACTTTTGTCCATTATTCATTGACCATCATTCCACAACAAAAATATTTCAGGAATTTTTCCACACCCTTTCAGATTCAGATTTTGGTATGTGAGTCTTCCTTGATGAGTTGGCATTTTGTTCTGCTCAACTGACTTTTGCGATAATTAAGGCCCTTGGACTCTTTTACAACAAGTGTACTTTTTTGGATTTTTTCCCCAGCAATGTTAAAGAAATGACTTTTATTTAAACCTTAGTAAAAACAGTGTACCATAAGCAGTTATATTGAACTACAACACATGTATATTTTTTACAGTGTCTCCCTGGGCTGTGGCTGCAATTGTTTGTGCAATATTAGCAGTAATCTTGATCTTGGTATTCATTATTGTTGGCTTAAAATTCAGGGTAAGAAAAACTATTAATGTTTATGTAAGTGTACGTTTACTGGTAAACATACCTTTTTGGGTACTTAAAGATGAGGCTTCTTTCTATAAACTGAATGCATTCTATTTTAAATTTATAAGGAAAATGCAGATAAGACCTCTAGTCCATATAGAATTATAGTCCCAAAAAATGCAGTATATAATTATACATTAGTATAACATAAAATTATGTCCCCCATGAAATATTGTCCACTTATACTATTTTTCCCTAAGATAAAGTCTGAGACAGATTAAAACACATTGATGACTGTGAAATATTGTCATGGTTTTTCCTAAGAAATATATATCAGGAATCACTATTTTAAAGGACACTTATTTGTCCAACATTCATGACATTGTCATTTATCTCTTTTCTAGGCATGTACAGCTTGAGACAAGCCATATATGTTATGAGTACATGTGAAGTTACCACATCTCCTGAATGTGGTATTTCATTGACTTTCTAAAATTAAGAGAGGACATATAATTTCTAATTTTAATGTACTCATGTTTTACAGAATACAATTTTTTATAAATAAGAACTATATTTATAATTGATTTACAGTATGTATTAAGTTATATTTGTTCCTTGCAGGATCAGTGTTATCTAATGCAGATGAGAAATAAACGATCCCACGAGAGAATGAGACAAGATTTGGATGAGAATATGGATGACCAGGAAGCTGAATTGCTGGATGACAATGCACAATCAAGGACAAGTTCTGATGAAGTATGATATTTACATTATTATATGTTCTCTTCTCATGTTTCTGTCATAGGTATAAGATTTTCAAAATCCTCTGGTTTTATCCATTTGAAGGCATAAGTTTTTTTTTTTGGCCCACGTTTTTTTTTCATCATTTCATAAAACAAACTTCAATACCCATTCAAGTAGGTATTTTGAAATAGTATTTCTACATCTAGATTTTTGATAGACCTATTACTAAGATTATGAAAAATCCTGAGAAATCTGTTTTCCCTCCAAATTTTCTAATGCCATACATGTGATTCTTCCAACGGAAGACAAAAATTCGGTTTTCAGAGCCATCTTCTGTTCCTTCCGTTGGGGTTAGAATCTTCCATTGAAATTTATTTTCAACAAACTTGTTTTTGAAACTCAAATATTACTATGAGCTCTTAAAATCATCAAATCTAATTAACTTGTTTGGACCAAAGTTAATTTACAACATGTTTTCCAGTGTTGATTGCATTTGACAGTTGGGAGAATTGCTGGTGGCAAAAGACATCAATCAGCTGTTTATTAAATTATACCTATTACTCTTTTAAGAACCTGTAGAGCTGTTAATTATCTTTGTTTGGGATTTTATTTTTAATCCAATCAAATTCTAATAAGAAATTAAATGTTTGACAGATTTTATTCATCATGTAGGTGAAATGTAAACACTGGGATGGGAAATAACTTCTTTTAACCCTTACCTGAAAACTTCCTACTTTTCATGGAGCACTGAACAGGGTAAAGGGAGGTGAACTGTTTCAGGGTATTATTAATTCTCAGTTTGAATTGACACATTTAGATGAAATCAGAATTAGAGAAAAATCTTGTCAACATTGAGTTGATAATGATGATATATAATTATTGTCTTGAATTAACTTTAGCAAATAGAGAACATAAAAGATATCCAATCTTTCTGTGTGAATTTGAAATTAAAGAATATGTGTAAAACATGTTCTGTTCTGTTCTTTATTTCTTTTAATAATTATTAACGGTAAGTGGAAGAAATGTTTTTAACTCCACACTCATTACAGTAAATTTTATTTTTAGAACACACATTACATGTATTTTATTGTATATAATGTTAATAACATGAAATACAATTTCAATCTCAATACTTCATTCTCCTCACATTTTTTTTTCTCAAGATGAAGAAAACATCAGTAAAAACCTTCAGCTGTGAAAGCAAAACTTTGAAAATTTGAAAATCTTCAGGTGTCCTCTGACTGCTCTGTCACATGTATGTCTAATGCCAATTTCTCAGAAACAAGCACTTTAACTCATTATTTATTAATGATTATTTTGTTTTAATATAAATGTGTAATCTAGAAAAGCACTTTACACACAGTTGAATTTGTCTTTTGAATGTTTGTTATTAATGTATGTAAGATGTGGATCGTGTTTTTCGGCATACCTATATTCATATTCTTTCTCTTGAATAAATCTGTCATACTTAGTTTAACCTGGACCCTATGGGATATTCATTTCAAATCATGTCAGAAAATTCATACTCAATTGGAACCTAAATTTAATGAGGTAGCCTGTAGAATATACCCTCTTAGAAATGTATCTGGCATCCCTGCAAACTTAGTCTGAATCTTTCAACATTTTTATTTCTCCAATTGTTAGCAGGAATAGTCATGGGCAGCAAGTCTTGCTCCACAAATACTCATTTATATTTGATTACCTTTTTACATGAGAATTCTGTTTAATATTCCAACTTTTGTAAATTTCCTGGAAGATTCAGAATGTTATCTTTTGGAAAAGCACATAGCAACCACATATCGTCAATGGTTTTGCATACTACTATGGATTTAATATTAAAATAGCTGTGGTAAAGGTGAACTTAATAGCTACCATTGGCTTTTTTGCCATTTAAAAAATTAAATTGGATATCGTCTTGAGTGATGCATTTGATTCAGGTATTCCTTAATGATCTAAAGTCAATTAATAAAAAGGTTTCTGCCTGTTTTAAATCTCATAGATCAAACAAAATTCTATATTTGCATTTATTATGCATCAGAAATTGTTGATTCCCATTATTTCCTTAAAAGGTGGCTTTTTTCTGAAAAAATACTTTAAACTGAAATATTCATGTGTTTGTTCTGTAGCCACAGTATGGTAGACTTAAGTTGTACTGGGAAATTCCCAGGAAGGATATACGCCTCATACAACAGATAGCTACTGGGAGATTTGTAGAAGTATGGAAGGGAAAAATGAAGAGATATCCAGATAGTTACGAACAGCAGAAAGTCGCTATCAAAAAGTTGAAAGGTCAGAACAAACAGAGTTACTTTAAAAAAAATCAGGATTTACAAATCTTTTGTTTCATTATGGTTTTTACCTGCGTTGCTTAAGGTAGAAGCAGGTCTAGTAGCCGCTTGACTCTGTCCATCTGTCCGTCCGTCATAAACGTCGTACATTAACTCAAAAATGCTTTATTCGAATTTTCTCAAAATTTCATATGTTGTTAGGACTGATAATGCCTGGTTCCCTTTCGGTTTTTTTTATTTCTTATTTGTCATTACAGAGTTATGGGACTTTGTTTGCGCGAAATGGACTTTTTCTGATATGTCATACACTAACTCAAAAACACGTTATCCAATTTTTCTCAAATTTTGGTATATTGTTGGGAATGATGATGCCTGGTTCCCTTTCATTTTTTTTTAATTTCGGATTTGTCGTTACAGAGTTATGAGACTTTGTTTGCCCGAAATCGACTTTTTTCTGATATGTCGTACATTTACTCAAAAACACGTTATCCGATTTTTCTCAAATTTTGGTATATTGTTGGGAATGATGATGCCTGGTTCCCATTTATTTTTTTTTTAATTTTGGATTTGTCGTTACAGAGTTATGGGACTTTGTTTGCGCGAAATGGACTTTTTTCAGATATGTCGTACACTAACTCAAAAACGCGTTATCCGATTTTTCTCAAATTTTGATATGTTGTTAGGACTGATGATGCCTGGTTCTCTTTCGTTTTTTTTTAATTTCTGATTTGTCATTAGGGAGTTTTGGGACTTTGTTTGCTTGAAATGGACTTATTTCTGATATGTTGTTGTGATTTGCTTATTTTCAATACTTTTAAACTGCAAATTACAACCACAGACATTTTCACCAAAATCATTGTAATACTTCCATGCTGGAAGTCCTGGCCACCTAGATTTTTATTGAAACAGCGAGCGACGCAGGTCCAGAGCCGTCTTTGCTCTTGTTCCACTAAGTTAAAGGTTCAGGCAAGACAGTGTGTCAACATGTGATAAATTCTTCCTGTTTCTTATACATATATATCATTAGTCATATCATGTTATAATGCAAAGCATCTTGTGTACCTCACTGAACCCAAAAGGTCATGTGAGTGTTTACCATCACATTGTGTCTGTTGTCATTTATAATTTTATAAGCTTTGATGATTTTTATATTTAAAAAATGTCCCTTACTGTGCATCATGGATACTTTTTACCTTCTGGTCCAATTATGAGGGTGACTAAGCCACTAGCTGTTATTTCCACAACAATTAAGGTAGAGAGTGTACAAAGATAATTCACTGATCATTGACTGTAAACCAACTTTTATTGAGTGCAATTTATTATAGCCCTGTTGTCAAGGAAGAGAGTTATTCTGTTATATGTATGGCCATCTGTCATGCTTTTTATGCCCCTGTCTTATGCTGTCATCTAGGGCATTATGTTTTACCCAATTGTCAGAATATGTCCATACATCCGTTAAAATATTTTGGTTCAAGATTTCCCGACTAGATTTGATATTTGGTTTAAAGCATCATAAGGGTGTGTTGTACTGACTTTCTTCACTTTTTAGGCCTGTCATATGTCTACTTCCTGTTTGCTCTGTTGCATGAAACAGTATGTCTTGGCCTCTTTTTTAGCACTTTTCTAGCATTTTTGTCACCTACTTTAAATCACAGCTTGCAGATATTTAAAGTTTAGTTTCCTATACAGTACTGGCATGTTGTTTGGTTAAATAGAAAAAGGGGGGATACGGAGTAAATATTCATGACACAAAAATCTCGTATGTACAAAGCATCTTTTTTAGGTTGATCAGACGTCCATTTCCTACTTGCTATGGATTTGAATTTTCATTATATGGTGATTATATTGGAAATTCAATAATATTTATCTCACCTACAATAATTCACAGCTTTCTGATATTTGGTGTCTAGCTTTGTATAAGTGGTATGCATCAGAATTGGAGTTTTCAGGTACAATGAACATTTTACCCGTTGAAAGAGTTGTAGTTCATACTGTTTTACTTGTGTCCTTATGTTTGTTAAGCATTTTGTAAGTCACATGATTTGCTACTGTAAAGGACAGATTGCTGTTATTTAAAGTCTAGCAGTGTATTGGTGGGCTGTATCATAGGACATTTCCAGATTTATACGGTAGCCTCTTCCTGCTTGCTGTTAATCTTTAAATTTTCATATATTGTGGTAAAATTCTTAAACATTTTTCCCAGCTACAGTGTAAATCACAGATTGTTGATAAAAATCTAAATCCTTTGTATTCTTTCTTGGGATACTGGTATGATTTTAGATTTATCATCCAAATCCAGCTGCAGACCTTAGTTTGGTGTTACACAATAGATCCAAGCCATATTTTATCATTCTATAATTCTATCACATTTTGGTTATGGTGTGGACTCGGATTCATTATTGAAGGCTATAGTGTCACCTGTAGAACTTTAAATTCGACTCATTTGGTCGATTACTGTCTCATGGACAATTAAGCCATATCTCCTATTTTTATGATGCTGCCTTGCCAGTGGACATATTCTCTTTTGTTAGTGGCCTTAACTGTCCTAGATATTGTTTAGCAGTGTTAAGCACCTGCAGATACCATTTTTAATGGCTGTATTCGGTTTGACAGGAATGGATTGCACGATGTCAGCACTGGAGTTGAGTGGCTTAAATACTACAACATCTTGTTTCATGTGAAATTCTAAGAAATGTTGCCTTGAAAATAGTTGGTTTACATTCTTTTTACGCATTTAACTTTTGAATATTTGAAAATATCTTGCCATTTTCTATGGCATGTAGTAGTAACACTATTAACAGTTGAAATTGGCAAGATATGACAAAATTGGTTCAACTGTTTTTCACTGTCAGTGGATTATCATAGTATATCTCTTTCTATATTGTATATGTATGTTTTCTCAGCTGCTACACATTGTGGTCCAAGATTGATTCCAGAGAACTACAATGTTGTATATTTCCCTGCTCAATTACTTACCAGGGGAATTAATAAAGTGTACTAACCTGATGTCCTTTTTGACTATTGAATGTTTTCTTAACCACAATTATCAGCATTTTTCTGACTTGGATATGTACATCGCATTGAATATTGATGGCATCTCAAATTTTCATTCTTTTTTTGAATCATTCAAAACATGGTTGCCATGACGTCAGTACAAATCTGAGACTACTTTAACATATGGTAGTCTCAGTACAAATGTAGGTCAAAAGTTAAGGTCATTGTTATAAGAATTAAAATGTTTTGCAATTAATTTTGTCTGTCTATCTGTTATATTGAAAGATGGGAAGATACTGTAGATCATAGGTCAGTAGAGAAGGTTGAAGTCAATAGAGAATGTCAAGGTCAAAAATTGCAGGTAGAAGGTTTTCTTTAGATAATATAAATGGTTGTTAAGACCCTCTAGATTTTGAGGTCAGCAAATCTACTGTTTTTAAAAATGATATTTTTCTTTAAAAGTCATTTTAGGTCCATCTTTCCAAGGTTCACATGAATTTTGAGTTTGTTTAATTTGCCCATTAGAGAAAAAAATTGCACATGAGGAAGGAATACTGACTCTTGACCTAAAACCATTCTATTACTGGTACTTGGTCAATCAGTATCTGATGATTAAATTTTTATGAATATTGCAGACTTCAGGGTTGTGGAATGCCTAATATCAATTTTTCCATTTGGCATCCCCACACATTCACCATATATTTCTTGATCAGCCATTTATTCATGATATTGATATATGTAGTTCCATTCTATTTATTGATATTATCACAATATCTATTAAAACTTAACTTACCTGTGGGATGTGTCCATTATTGAATGCCTTGGGGCAACCTGTATACGTTTTTTGTGGCGTCTCATACACAATCATACCACATCTCCCTTTTCTATTTGTATAACTCGCAGTGGGAGTACTTATTATTTTTTCACTATAAGTGTTAACATATACATTTTAGTTGAGCGTTTTACATACTCTGGAAGTTTTTATTGCTTGGTTAGTATCATAATGTTTTGTTTCAGACTACTTGGCTGTTATTTTTTAATTTGTTGTAAATCATCTGTTATGAAATTCATAATGCTGCACATGTCAGTGTTTCATTTGAAAATCACATTGGGTAAAGTTTAGATTAGTCTTGAGTTCATAGGACTTTCTAACCCACCTTTGTCATCATGGCATGGATTTTGTTGCATTGTTAGAAAAAAGTCATGTAGAGGTTTACATAGAGTTTAGTTCTTGCATTCAAAGTAGAAGGGGACTAATGCAGAATCACAGGAGTTTCCATGTTCATGAATGTTTGTCTGGACATCCACTCTTTTGGGGGAGGGTTTGACCCCAACACATGTCTCATGTGACTGTCCCAAGTTAGGAATTGTGGTCATAGGTTTATCTTTGTGTTTATTGTTCTGTTAAATGTACATTTTTGATAATATTCAGGTAAGAGCAGTATATTTTAGACATACACAATTTGTTATTTGGGGCGATTTAGAGCTTTTTACAAGGAGTGGTATTCTGATATTGGATCAGGAATAGAGTGTCATGATGTTGATTTGAAAACATAGTGAACAGGATTACTAAGATCTAATTTTATTTGGTTTTACAGATATATATGCATTTATACGCTGTTTTATGAAATTTGGCCCTTCGCCAGTTATAATGATTGTGTTTGTGCCAGAAAAGGTTAAAGTTATAGACACAGTTCAAACTTACTTGGAATTTTCCAGAAGTTATTGATGGGGTTGCCTTTGCCTCATGGGTCATGTAGAAAATTTGGAAATCCATTCTAATAAGTGTATCTGAATTATTTTTTGAATTAATTTACATTTGTCCAGGAACAAAGTAGGAGCATGGGGGTTATCCAGCAAAACTAGTTAAACCCACTGCATCTGGCAAAACAGTTGTTGCTGCCCATGTCAGGAATGGTGGCTACTGGGTTATTAATGCCTTAAATTGATTGTTATATTTTTCTAATTTTGAATGAGATCCTGTGACCATTAACATGTACAATTGTCGTTTGAACAGAACAATTTAGAGATGGTGGCAGGGAGTGGGATACAAACCAGGTGAAAAATTTGTGAGGACCACTAAATTTTTAGCTTTTAAGATATGGCATAGTCTCCTTTGCATTTTCTTTGTTTGTCAGATGTGTTCAGATTTACATACTATTGCTACATGAGTTTACCTTGAAGTCTCCCTGTATTGATGGTCAGATATATTCTTTATCATTTGATAAGCTTATCTTTATTTAACCTGAGCTTGGTAAATGCAACACTTTGCGATTTTGTCCCTGAGCTTGGTAAATATGGCACTTTCTATTCTTGTCACTGACCCTGGCAAATGTGGCACTTTCCAATCTTGTCCATGAGCTTGATTTATTTCACATAAAAATGTTTTTTTTAAGTGGATTTTATGACTTGCAAAATTTTTATGGATGTGTATTTTATCCCAAATCATTTCATTGTTTTGATATTGGAAAATATGGTACTTTCTATTCTTGTCAGTGAGCCTGGTAAATGTGGCACTTTCCATTCTTGTCCCTGAACTTGGTAAATGTAGCACTTTACATTCTTGTTCCTGAGCTTTGTAAATGTGGCACTTTCTATTCTTGTCCCAAAGCTTGGTAAATGTGGCACTTTCCATTCTTGTCCCTGAGATTTGTTAATGTACCTCTTTCCAATCTTGTTCCTGAAGTTGGCAAATATGGCACTTTCCATTCTTGTCCCTGAGCTTGGTAAATGTGGCACTTTCCATTCTTGTCCCTGAGCTTGGTAAATATGGCACTTTACTTTCTTGTCCCTGAGCTTTGTTGATGTAGCTCTTTCCAATCTTGTTCCTGAGCTTGGCGAATGTGGCACTTTCCATTCTTGTTCCTGAGCTTGGCAAATGTGGCACTTTCCATTCTTGTCCCTGAGCTTGGTAAATGTGGCACTTTCCATTCTTGTCCCTGAGCTTAAATGTGGCACTTTCCATTCTTGTCCCTGAGCTTGGTAAATGTGGCACTTTCCGTTCTTGTCCCTGAGCTTGGTAAATGTGGCACTTTCCATTTTTGTTCCTGAGCTTGGTAAACGTGGCACTTTCCATTCTTGTTCCTGAGCTTGCCATATGTGGCACTTTCCATTCTTGTCCCTGAGCTTTGTTAATGTAGCTCTTTCCATTCTTGTTCCTGAGCTTGTTAGATGTTGCAATTTCCATTCTTGTCCCTAAACTGGGTAAATCTAGCACATTCCATTCTTTTTCCCATGTTTAAAATTAAATGTTTTTGTTAATGGATTTATCTGCAAAATTTGTATGGATGTGCATTTCAAATTAATTTATTTCTTTTATATATTTCAAACAATTTATCTATGTTTAATTAGATCCAAAAATTTTTAATTGACTGATTTAATAACTTAATAATTTGCCAAAATTCGTATTTTTTTCTTGAGTTACTCGTTTAAAAAGAGATTCACTGCCTAATACCTGTACTTTAGATTTCGTTTCATGGTAATTTTTTATTTCAAGTTGGTTCAGGATAATTCTTTTTTTCTAAAAAATTTCCTTGTCATTCAAATATTTTAAAATTTATATTCCAGTTTTTTTTTTTATGTACTTTGAGTTGGGTATCAAATTGAGTCCTTTTTGCCCATTTTGGGAAAAAATTGGCAATTTTAAAAATTTTGCATTTTTTTAAATAATTTGCATTGGGGAAGCTCTTTACAAAGGCATCAAATTGGCTCAAGAAAAAACACTGTATATACTGCTATAATATTGTTTTACAAATACTTTGAAAAAAAACCCATAACATGTCTGTCCCATTAACAAATATTATCCAGTAATCCTACTAACTGTCTTAACTGTTGTAAAATAGGGATAAAATATTTAAAATTAAATAAAATATTTATAATAAAATAAAATGATAAAAATAATATAAATAATAAACTCAAAATTAATAACTATTTAAAATTAATTTCACTGTCTATTGACATTAACCCTCATTATACAGCCGGAACTTGTAAACATATGATGGCGGTACAATGGGAGTTTGGTAGGGAAAGTATTTGTAAATCAGTATGTTAGCAGGTATAAATTTCTTTAGATTCATATCAAGTTTTCAAATTTTATCCTTTATTTTTTTTTTAATCTGGTATATAAACCACCTTTTTTGTTTGGCACAATTAAAATTGGATATTAGAATTTGGCTGTTTTGGTTGCATTACATTTATAAATTTTTTTCAATGTGATCTGTAACTTTTACTATACGTATGAATTATTATTTGTTGTGATCTGTAACTTTTACTATACGTATGAATTATTATTCATTGTGATCTGTAATTTTTCTAATGCAATTTACTTGTTCAATATTTTTCTGAAATTATTAAAAAGTTTGTCAGCCTTACATTCTTTCAGGTTAACTTTTCCCTCCATGCCTTTCTATATTCAAATGTAATAGTTAAAGTGTTAAACACTACTGAAATTAGGTATTAGACATATAAATTCTAAAATGATTATAACTAACCGGCTGTTTTGGTGAATCATTTTATATAGGGTATGATTTTGGCAAGAGAAAATACTATTTTGTCATTTATAATTCTTTCCCTAAAATTGAAAGTGCCTGCCATAAATCAAGATTCACATTTAAGTTATCAGTTTACAGATCCCCTTCCCCCAAGCTTGAGTGTTGGAATTATAGTCCCATTAAGACAGCAAAATGTGGCATCGATCTTGTAAGCACAGTTGATTTCAACATTTATGCAGATGTGCCTAAAAATTGATTGGTGATAACCAACTTTAGCAAGGGAAGATTATAAACTGAAGACCTATATTGATTACCCCCCCTTTTAACACTCATTCCTTCTTAACTGGCTGGCAGTATTTATACTTAAACAGTTATTACTGCTTTATTTTACAGCTTGTCTGTTTCTACTTTTGTTTTCTTTGACAACTCATTATTTTTTTAGTTGTGTCCTTTATCTTTGGGATAAACCATGTATTGGGATGTTTTTTGGAAATAATGGTTTAATTCGAGCTATGCTTAGTTAGGACACCCAGTTCATATTGATCAACTTTCCTGTTTGGGTTTTTTTTTGTTTGGGTTATGCCCCTTGGAAATATATAAATAATCAAAAATATCAGTTGTTTAGACTTATTTTGCTTGGAAATTCTTGATTAGACTTTGGAACTGCTTCAACAAATGAGTGATATTTGGTGTACACTAGTTTAACCCCACCACATGTCTAATGTGCCTGTCCAAAGACAGGAATTGTGGCCATTGATTTGTTAAATTATGGAGTCTTATATTTACAAGTTAACTTCATTCTGTTCTAAACTGTTCCTGCATTTATGTTGATTGTTCCCTGTGGTTAACTATATGTTTGTCTTGGGCTTTTGATGGCAGTTTTATTCCGTTACTTTTGCTTAAAATAAATTCTTTCGCCTACTAATATATTTGTTCTCTAACCAGTTTTGGCAATTTATGTTTGATTTTTGTGGTTCGTCTGTTACTGATTTTGATTTTTTTCTTGGCAGCATGTTTGGGGAGGGTTGAGTACCTAAACTAGTTCAACCCCACTACATGTCTCATGTGCCTGTCCAAAATCAGAAATTGTGGTCATTTGCTTGTCTTTGTGTTTTGTTACATGTAAATTTTGGATAATATTCAGTTAAGAGCAGTATTATTTTACCCATACACAATTTTTCATTTGGGGTGATTGAGAGATTTTCACAAGGAGTGGTACTTAACCCTCATTGAAGGCCTTGTGGAGACCTGTAAATTAATAAATTACTATGTTTTTCTCGTGGTTGGCGTGCAGTCCTAACATTTACCCCATATCTTTTCATTTTCATGTTTAGAGCACTGGGTCATAGATTTTGTTGGAGTTTTGGCCCTTGAATGAGTTAAATCGATTACAGGTAAATGAAATTGTTTTGTAGCACATTTTCATGGAATGGCTGTTCAAATTCTTCCTTTTTTAACCCAATGTGTGCAGTCTTATGAATTTCTTGACATTATGATAACTGTGTAAATTTTAAATGTAAATGTATAAGAATATGTGTAATTTTTGCATTGCTTGGTTTTATTTATAGATTTTTAATTCTAAAATTCCTACAACTATTTGCATTGCTTGATTTTATTTATAGATTTTTAGTTCTAAAATTCCTACAACTGGCCAGGCTGTCTGAAATAAAGCATCCAGTCCATATTTGTCATTTGAAAGCTCTAAAAGCTTTTTGTTTTATGGAGTTACCACTGAAGGACATATTTTGTGTGTAGAGGCAAATTGCACTTGGATAATATGCCAATGAATTGTTGACATATGGTCATTTGACTTACAGTACATTTGGTGTTTCACACAGCTTTAGGGTGTTTTTTATTATTTACATAGTTTTTCTATCTACATGTTTTTACTTTAGTTAGTCATCCTGCAAATTAAGGTCACTGTGACTTGATGTGAATATAATCTCTATCAGTTGTGTGTTGGACACGCCTGCATATATGGCTATAGGATTATCTTTAGATGTGATGAAGTTTGGGGAGTATCTTTGAAATTTTTGTGTTGAGTTCGACCTAGTATAACCTGGAATTCATGCTTCAGTGACTTTTTTTTTTAGTCTTACAGAGATAAAGGTATAAGAATAAGATGTTGCTGTCATCTAAACTTCAAGCTTGATTGAATTTTGTTATGGTTTGGAACTGCTTGGCCATAGAGTTAGTGTTACTGATTTTGGTTGTTAATACAAAAATGTATGCTTCTCTGACTTTTGTTATGATTTGATAATTGATTACTTGGCTACAGGATAAGTTTTTCTGAAATAGCTGTGACCTTGAGTGTATGCTTCAATGACTTTTTTATGAATTGGTATTCATTAGTTGGCCACAGGTTAAGCTTTTCATACTTTTTTTGTTGTGGTCTTAAATGCTTCAATGGTTTTACTTTTAGTTTGATAATTACTGGGTTAGAGAAAGCTTTACTGACATTGGTTGCTGTGACCTTAATTGTATGCTTCACTGACTTGGGTAATGATTTGGTAATTACTTGGCCTTAGAGTAAATTTTCTGACTTTGATGGCTGTGACCATAAATGTATGCTTCAGTGACTTTGGTTATGATTTGGTTATTATTGTTCCTCCTGAAGCTGATGGAAAAGTTTATTTCATTTGGAGTCGTACATGTATGTTGAATATTTTAAGATTATTCAAAGTTAGATTATCTTTTTAGGAGTCAGCACATGCTTTCAAAGGCAAATTTGTAGTTATAAGTTTATACTAACTTAAACCACTGTTATCTGCACTGATTTACTGACAACCACTAAAATCTCCTTGTCATACCATATAACACTAAAAGACCAGTTAAACTAACATTGTAGATTTTCATCTACACAGACAAAAGATTTTTTTGGCAGATTGGGAGGTTATATTTTTTCAATAGTTTCATTATGTTGCTCTGTTTGTTCTTGTAATGTCTTCCTAAATCATGCTCCTCATTTCAGTGAAACTTACCAGTAATATAAAGGACAACTATCAATCATATAAAGATGTAAAAAGCTTCTATCAGAAGTTTGCAAGGGACTTGCTCATTGATTCATGACTACCTTATTGATATAGAGATGATATATCAGTTTTTTTTCTGAACCTAACAATTTTTTTAATGGTCAATTGGTGTCGGATTTCTGGACATTTGGTTTGGTTTATTAAGAATGATTTCTCGTCCATAATGCAATTTTATTGGAAATGACAAACAGTTCAACAAGTTTGGCATAGAGAAAACTGTGTAATGGATTATAGATAATGATTAGAAATTTAGTCCCAGATGTCTTCAAGGAAAGATAATTAGATATATATCATTGTGGTCTCTGATGTAAGCAAGAGGAGATGAGATAATCAGATGCATTATTGTGGTTGCAGCTGTGAACAAGAAGAAATTGGATACATGTATATTTAAGTGGTCTCAGACTTAAGCAAGGCAGATAATTAGACATAATTGTAGTCTCTTATGTTACAAGAGGAGGTAATCAGATAATTGTGGTCTTAGATTGAATCAAGGGATGTCACCAAGAGGAGATAATAAGATATATAATTGAGGTCTCGGATGTTATGGAGGTTATTAATGAGATATATGACCTCAGATGTCCTCAAGGGAACATAATGAGATTTATATTTGTAGTAACTTGTGTCAGGAAGGGAGATTTTTAGATCTGGATCAGGTTGTCATTTTTTTAGTTGGCTCACAAAACCTCTCTGATAGTTTACATTAATGCTCTCCAGTGTGAATAAATGATGTATAGATATTTTCAGTGTCTGAAGGTTACATTTTCAATTTTAGTTTTTTCTTTGAAAAGTATTATTATTGTAATTTGGTTACAATTGGTGGTTCTCGGCATGTTTTCGCTTGGGTTAAAATTGACCACTTTGGAATGTATTATAATTTTAATTTGGTTTCAATCAATGGTTCTCAGCATGTTTTCGCTTGGGTTAAAGTTGACCACTTTGAAATGTATTATAATTGTAATTTGGTTTCAATCGGTGGTTCTCAGCTGATTTTCGCTTGGGTTAAAGTTGATTATTGGTGGTTTTTGTTGTGTTCTCACTTGGGTTCAAGTTGATGACTGAAATATATTATAGCTGTAATTTGGTTAAAATTGGTGGTTCTCAACGGTTCTTTGCTTGGGTTAAAGTTGACAAACAATATCTCATTATATTGAATGCCAGAAGTTTCAAACAAGAATTAGGTTATTGTGATCTAGTTTTTTTGCTTCTCTATTTAGATAGGTGTGTTTTTGATACTAGAAGACATAGGATCATGTACTTTATCTCACTGTTTTACTCATAATATTGAATGTAACCATGCATTGTTCCCTGTTAAAACTTTAATCTGATTCTAACCAAGCACAATTCCCATTTAACAATGATCTTGACCCTAACCAAGCATTAGTACTGGTTTACACCTTATAATAATTCTAACCAAGCATTGGTCCCCGTTAACACCTACTATGAATTCTAACCAAGCATGCTCCCTGTTAACACCTTATATTAATTCTAACCAAGCATTGGTCCCTATTTACACTGTATCTTGACCCTAACCAAGCATTTGTCCCTGTTAACACATATTAATTCTAACTCTAACCAAGCCTCTAAGGCATGTTTGAACTAACCAAATCATTAGTCAACACTTAGAACACTCTATTAACTTATATTGATGCTAACCATAGCAATGGTAAGCACTTTGGTTGTACTGTCTTGTTGGTGCAGTCTATTAGCATTTATGATTCATATACAATTTATTACAACCTATTTCAGTTGAGACATTCATGATGTTCTTTTAATCCAAATGACCTTGTTGTGTGACAGAAATTGCAATCTCTTAGACATATGTATAGGAAATGGACCCCACAATGGGAATGTGGTGGAACAACAGGAAGTGAGAAATCCTTTGCAAAGGCCATCACATTAAAATACTGCTAAAGTTTCTTAATTTACAAGGGACCTAGTTGCAGAAAAGTTTTATTTTTCAGCTTTTTCACAGGCAGTTTGAGCTTACATCAGAATCTTCTGTAGTGGATTCTCATCCACGTTCATGTTTTATACAAGACAGTAGATGTATTGGTCAGTCCAGTACAGTTATCAAACTAATTGCAACAGAAAAAAGGGCTTGGTGGCTGAGTTGTCTAGGTAGTTGATTTAAATGTATAAATCACTGTTGCTGATCAACTATATGGCATGAGTTCGCGCCAGAGTGTATACCATACAAAAATGGGTTGCATTTAACTCACATCGAAAGTGATAAGGTTTGTCAGTTACCTGCCCAAGGTCAGTATACAGCTGACCTGGCCTTTAACATCTAAACTTACAAGCTAGGGTAGGATGGAGGGTAATGACAAACTTGACTAGCCTCAAGTCTTTGGCTTAGTTGTCTTATATGAATACCAGTTGCCAGTCAAAGATTGAACCATTGTCATAGTAACCTACTGACTTTGGTAAAAATGTCCAAGCGTTCCTGTCTCAGAAATTTTGAGATAAAAGATCATGAAATCTTTATGCATATGGCTTTTGGTGAAAGTTTAACGTGTTATTGTGTTGATGAAGTAAATATCTCTGCATTGTACTGTCAGATCAGGAGCACTCAAATACTTGTTTTTTATGTTTTTAGAATAAAAAAATCTTTAAAAAAAACAAAAAAAATTTTAACTATTTGAATGCTTGTTGATCCGTCTCTACAATGGAGAAATAAAATTTTGACTTGATTTTTTTTTAAATTACATATACTATGGTGCAACCAATCAAATTCAACATGACTAAAGTAAAATAACATTTTCATCTCATGAAATTGAACTTTTTCACATTAGGTGGAATTAGCCTCACTTAAAACTTGTCATGGTGAATTGCTTGTAGATTGTTTTCTATATACTGGTAGTCAGCCTAACAACTAAGATGGCTGCCATAGCTTAAGATAGTATAATATTGGACAATATACATGTAGATGGTCATCTAGAAAAATCATGTTCAGAATTCATGGCTGCCACAACTGAACTAAGTTTTAGGTAAGGCCCTTTTAAGTAATTTGCTTGGAAATCTGGCCAAACACCAGTAAGCTGTTAAATAGTACTTGTACTGAGATGGCCCTTGGCCATTAATAGTTGTACATGTCTGGCATATTGCCTACCCCTCCTACCATGTCTTAAGTGTAAAATCCTTCATCAGCTGTTTCAGATGTTGACAGGGAACTAAAATTTAACTTTTTTCTGTTGCAATTAGTTTGAAGTTTTCATTTCACTGTGTCTCATAAAGAAACTTGATTTTAAATAGTTTTATAATATACAATAAGCAAGCCTTATATTTGAAAGTTTTTTTGTGTGGAGGGCAGGGGGTTATAGAAATTGTAAGAGTTGTCTCTTGATATTTGACTAGCTACTATATCAGTTCCTTAATGCTGCAGTTCATTTACACACTCATTGTTATGATTTAGTTTCTTGTGTACATTAACCTCACAAGTAAATAACCACACCCCCTCCCTTGGTTATCTGCATTAAGTTGACAAAAAAAATGATATGATGCAGGTTTTTCGAAAGTTAATTATTGGAGAAGTAGTCTAAAGCAGTAAAAGAAGATGGCTACTTACACGGCAGTAGTGCAATTTAAACAAGATATCTAGAACAGCTGGCAAAAAACCACTGCCTATATATATTCAACTACATTTGTGGTACCATCTTTTTCTTAAAGGTTTTTAGCTCACCTAGTCTAGAAGGCTAAATTGAGCAAGCTTTTGCTATCACTTTGTGTCCATTATCCATCCCTCTCCATAGTTACATTATAGTCTTCTCTTTTAACACCACTTTGTTGGAATGGTCCTTGGATAAACCCCTTTCAGAGTGGTATCCCCAATAATCTTTTTCAAAATTGTTCAGCCAAATTATTCCAAACTAAGGTGGAATGGTCTGTAGGTGGGTCCCTTCCAAAATTGTATCCATTGACCCCCACCCAATATCAAGATTGCCTCCACAGCTGCACTTAGTTTAATTTAAACCCTAGTGAAAAGTAATAAAAAATCATCTCATCTGGTACAACTTGTTCAATTGGTATAAAAATTTGGTGGAATGGTCACTATGTGGGTCCCTTTCAGAATTATATCCAATAACCCTTCACACCAAGATTACTGCTAAAGCCAAACTTAGTTTAACATCGGACCCAATAGAAAATTCATTAAAAATCTCATTTGAAACAACTTGCTGAATTTAAACCAAACTTTGGTGGAATGATCACTAGGTCCCTTTTAGAAGTTTATCAGATGACCCCAACTTCCAACCAAGATGAACTTATTTGAACATAGGACCTTGTGGGAAATTCATTTTAAAAAATTTCACTTGGAACTACCTGCTCTATTGAAAACAAACTTTAGTAAGATGATCACTAGGTGTGTCCCTAATTCAGAATAATATGTGATGATCTCCCCATAAACAAAGATGGCCAACTAACCTAAACTTGATGTACGTTTCATGAACTGAGTCTCTCATATTTTGGCTATTCTCTTTAACAGCAATTCTAAAGTCTATAAGGGGTGTCGAGAAAGCAATTTAACTATCTTCCGGCAACCAAATCTGGTGTTAAAAATATCCCAGGTGACGTTGTTTGTCCTGTGCTCATATGAAAATTGTTGATTTTTGTGAAAAATTAAAGTTCCGACAATGTCTTAATTTTCGCATTTTGATACCGCCAAGCTTATTTTCCTGGTATTATGTATAAATAATATACCAATATATGTGAAACCTATCAAAATCTTTTTCATTTTATAAAATTCACAAATCCAGTGAGCAAAAATAATTGTAATGGAAAACGACAAAATTTTCCAATTTTTCAGAAGAGTGGAGAAAAACATTGAACATGTATAAAAAAACCCGAAATAAACAAAAGTTACCAGAACCTTTTTTATATTTCATTTTATAAGATCTGTAAAGATTCCCTCAAGTGATTTTTTGAAAATTGGTGAAAAGTGAGAGACTTAGTTCATGAAACGTACAATAGTTTATTTCATGGCTCTATTTGGTTTTCATTTTTAAAAAAACTTGTCTAAAACCACTAGCTGTATTGCAACCAAAATAAATCAAATGGTTTCAATGTCAGCTTTGTCTTGACAACTGCATACCATGTGAGATATTACAGGCTGGTGGGAGCCTCTGGTGAAAAATCAGTTGCAGCCCTTTTGCATAAAATTGTAACACCTTCCATTATAAATCCCAGCTTTTTGACATAAAATAGTACACCATGGTAAATCAGTCCACAACTCTTTGGCATAAAGAAGAAATACCATGATGAACTAATCTCAGTTTTCTGACATAAAATAGTAACACTATGATAAATAAATCCACAACTCTTTGGCATAAAAGAGAAATAGCTTGATGAACCAATCTCAGCTTTTTGACATAAAATTGTAACAACATGATAAATAAATATATCCCAGGTCTTTGGCATAAAGATATATCATTCCTAACTCTAATTTGGTCCAGCATAAATCAATTTCAGGTCTTTAGCATAAAATAGTAATGTGACAAATCAAAGCTAGCTCATTGGCATAAAATTGTAACACCATGATTAATCAATCCCAGTTTTTCTGAACGTGATATATCAATCTTTGCTGTTTGGTTTAAAATTAAAACACCAGGATAAATTAGTCCCAGCTCTTTGGTTTAAAATAGTACATGTAACACCATCAAAATGTAATTGAAGCTCTAAGAATTTGGCATGAAATAGTAGCATCATCAGGGATAGTTTGGTGAAGGGGACATGTGGAATTGATGCATTGATTCTTCTAATGGCACGCTCTCAGCCTTGTAATGCATTTTATGAGGGCACTGTTCTCTAAACTGCTGCATCTGGTTTAAAATAGTAACACCATCAAAATTCAATTGAAGCTCTAAGAATTTGGCATAAAATAGTAGCATCATCAGGGATAGTTCGGAGAAGGGGAAATGCAGAATTGATGCAATGATTTTTCAAATGGCACACTCTCAGCCTTGTAATGCCTAAAACGTTACATCAAACATCTGTTGCATGCGCCCGCCTATGTGAATTTTTTGTTTTTACTGTCAAACAAGCAAAATGTACGCCAGAATAGATGACTGGTTGCCAATTGAATCGATCATACTGTAATGGTAAGCCTGTCCATCTCGGAAACCAGCTCATACTTTTTAATACCTAATTTCATGTTTCCTCATTTGAGTACAGTTCCAATTTTCAAAATCATATCATGAATTTCCTTTTCCGTTATACGTTTTTTTTTTTAAATAAAAATCAATTTTAAAAAATGCACTTGTCTTGAACTTTACCATGAATTAGATCTTAAAGATAACTAATTAGTGATTAAATGTATCTGAGTTTTTCCTGATCATATAAAATCATAACAAAGTCCTAAATTTTCAAGATTTTTTATAACAAGAATAAATAGTTACAATACAAAAGAAATCTGACCAAAAACTATGAACCAGGAAAGGCCTCAAAAGTCCAGTAAATGTGTTAAAATCGTTTTTGGCAGACCCCTTACACGGCCCTCAGGCCCCCCAGCCTGGTTAAAGGGCCCATAGATTACATGTTGATGGGCCTTAAACCCATAAACATGAAACCCCAGGAAAGTCCCTGATCATTAATCAATCACAGCTTTTCCGCATAAAATAGTAACATGATGCATGTAAATCAGAGCTCTTTGGTATGATATTAATGTAACATCATAAAACAATCATAGTTCTTCTGCATAAAATAGTAACATGATAAATGTAAATTCAAGATTTTTGGTACATGTATGATATTTTAACAACATTGGTTGATGAAATAAAAAATCTGACATAAAATTCTAACAACTTGATAAATTCACCAAAGGTCTTTTGCCTTATTATGAAGCAACCTTTGAAATAAATAAATCTCAGCTTTTTGGCGTAAAGTTATATCGACATAATAAATCGCTTCCAGCAGTTTGGTATGAAAATTAGCCTTTTGTAGCGGCAATAGGATTACCCTTTTTCAAAAACAACAAACAGGTTTTAACATGGAGGGAATGTGGCCTTATCCAAACATGTTGCCACTCTATGATCCAGAGTCTACACCAAGGACAACTCCAATCTACCACCTGGAGATGTTATAGATCAGTTTTGTGAGTTTATCCCAAGATAACCAATAAGAATGGTTATCTATATTACTTTGTGTTGGCAAGTGCCCCCCTTTCCAAAAGTCTGGAGCAATTATATTTAGAAAAAAAAACCTAGGTCAGATCAACTAAATATTTAGATTCTCATTGAGACCTATCGATATATCCCATCTTTTAAGAACCTGTCCAATTTTTTTTACCAAATTCATTGACCATCTGCTTCCTGACTGTGGTGGACAATAATTTTCCATATAAGGTCAGGTGATATACAAAATGTTCTTATCTGCTATAAAGCAGAGCTTGCTGATTTAAAGCTTTATTTTGATGAGTTGTGTCATATGATGGATTAAAAGATTAACATGACATCCACTTCCTGTTTGCCATGGTCTTGAATTTTATGGAGTTCAAATGACAAACAAAAGAGCATTGGGTCATAGAGTTATTATTATTTTTAAAATTTTTTAGCCTGGAGAGGGGAAGAGGAAAAGCTATTTTAAGTCTGGATATCCCTATGAATCTGAGCTAGGTTAATGCACATGAAAAACTAAATCTCACAACACAAGAACTCGATCTCTTTATTACATGTATTGCTTTTTTTACTATCACTTGCATCCATGTCTGTTATCATTTGTCAACAAATCACCTTGATATTTTCCGCTGGGACAGCTTGGTCAATTTGACTTAATTTTTAGGAACAGACCTTGAATGGTTCCCTTCAGAATTGTAGCCGGGGTCATGATCAGCCAACCAGCATGGCTATTGTTAATTAAAAAAAAATTCTTCTCCTCAGAAAATAAAAGGCCAATCAAATCCAAACTTTACATAAATGGTTCTTAGGCAATCTTCTTTTGGAAGTTTTATCTGATGACCCTGCCCACTAACCAATATGGCCACTTTAGATTAATTAATTAGATCAACAAAGTAACATATGACTAATTCATTAAGAGGTCTTCTCGTCTGGAACTATACTTGCTCAATTGAAGTTATGTCTCCCTCCACTATGGTGGGGAGACATTGTTTTTGGCCTGTCCGTGTGTCCGTCTGTCCTTGTTTCAGTCACAAAATTTGTCAGCGCCTCCTCGGAAACTTCTCATCTGATTTTATTAAACTTCATACGTTGATGGGACATTATATGTACTTGTGCATATAACAATAAAAGTTTGATCCCCTAATTTTTGTGGGAGTATTGTCCCTTTAAACTTAAAAAATCCTCATAAATGACCTTGTCAGTCCAACTCCTGAAACTTCTCATCAGATTTGTATGAAACTAAAAATGTTGATGGGACATCATATGTACTTGTGCATATTACCACAAAATTTTGATCTGATTATATGCCCCTTTAAACTTAAAAAATCATCTTAAATAATATTGTTAGTGCAACTCCTGTAACTACACATCCGGTGTTTATGAAACTTCATACGTTGATGGGACATCATATGTACTTGTGCATTTTACCACAAAATTTTGATCCCCTCATTTTGTGGGAGTTATGTCCCTTTAAATTTAAAAAAATTCTTATAAATGACCCTGTCAGAGCAACTCCTCAGAACCTACACGTCTGATTTTTTATGAAACTTCATACGTTGATGGAACATCATATGTAGTTGTACATGTCACCATGAAATTTTGATCCTAGGAAATCTTTATTAATGACCTTGTCAGGGCAACTACTCTGAAGGTACTCATCCAGTTTTAATGATACTTGATTTGTAGAAAGGACATCTAATTGTTCTTTTTATCACGAAAATTTTATCACCTCATTTTTGTGGGAGTTATGCTCCTTTGAACTTAGAAAAATCTCATAAATGACCATGTCAGCTCCTCTGAAACTACTAATCCAATTTTTATCAAACTTCATATGTTGATGGAACACCATTTGTATGAAACTTGATATTTAGAAAGGACATCATATTACCTGTGCATACACGGGAGAGACATATTTGAACTCTCCTGTAATTGTCAGTTGATTGGTCCCTTTCAGAATTTTACCTGATGATAACAACTGCCAAGATTGTCGCTACAGCCAAGGTTAATTAATCATAGGATCCTAAGTAAAATTCCTTTAAAAAATCTTCTTGTCTGAAAATACTTGCTCAATTTGAATTGAAGTCTTGTGGAATTGTCACCTGTTCAGTTACTTTCAGAATTGTATTGCATGACCCAATTTTGCCAACCAAGATGGTCGCTACAGTTGAACTAAGTTTAACATAGGACAACATGGGAAATTCATTAAAAAAAACTTCTATATCGGACTTCTTGCTTTTGAATTAGAACCAAACTTTGGTTGAAGGATCACTATGTAGGACTCTCATTACCAACCAAGATGCCTGCCTCAGCCAAATGTAGTTTAACATTGTACCCTATGGGAAATTCCTTAAAAATACTTCTTGTCTGGAACTTTTTGCTCAAATGGAAATAAAACTGGAGGAATGGTCACTAGGTAGATCCCTTTCAGAATTCTATCCAATGACCCCATCAACCAACTGAGATGGTAATCCCAGATGAACTTATTTTAACATAGGACCCTATAATAAATTAATTAAAAAATCTATTCTTCTGAACTACACACGGAATTGGAATTGAAAACTTTTGTAGAATAGTTAACAGGTGATTCCCTTTCAGAATTGTGTCCAATGACCCCTTTCGTGAACAAAGATGGTTGCTCAGTCAAAGTTAGCTTATAATAGGACCCGCCTACAAGAAATTCATCCAAAATTCTTTTCGTCTGTAACTACTTCCTCAGTTGAACCAGACTTTGGTGGAATGGTCACTTGTTAGTCCCTTTCAGAATTTAATCTGATGACTCTCACTGCCGAACCAAGATGGATGCTACAGCTGAACTTAGTTTTATATAGGACAATATGTGAAATTTTATTGAAAAATCTTTTCTGGATAAACATTATCCAACTTAGAACCAAATTTTGCTGTAATGGTTACTAGTTGGGTCCCTTTCAGAATTGTATCCAATGACCCCACCCACTTACCAAGATGCTCACCTCCGTCAAATTTAATTTAACATTGGACCTTATTGGATATTCGTTAAAACATCTTCTCCTCTAGAACCACTTGCTCCATTGGAATGGAACTTTGGTGAAATAGTAACCTAAACTCTCCCTATATAGTGCAATATTTTCCAATGAATTCAAGTTTAAAGGATTTGTCCTGAATTATACGGATACAGAAGCAAATTACCTTATACCAGTACCTTAGTGGAAAGCAAATTAACACTATTTTTATTATACTGTTAGAATTCACCTGTACTTATACAGGAAAAAAGTATTTCTTAAATATGTAACACCATGCCAGAGAATTTCTTATGTTTTGAAGGAATTATTTTAACCAGGGGTCATTCCATGTAAGCGGTATGGTGAGACATAGGTGGTCCCTTCCAGATTTGTTTCCGTTAAGCCCACCTGCCAACCAAGATGGCGGCCTCAGTGGAACTAAGTTTAACATAGGACTCTGTGGAAAATTCATTATAAATCTTCTGGTCTTGAACTACTTGCTCAATTGGAACCAAACTGTGATTGAATGGTCAATAGGTAGCTCACTTTCAGAAAATTTGTATTTGACGACACCACCTGCCAAATAAGATGGACGCTCAGCTAAGCATAGGTTAACATAGGACCATAACAAAAATATTATGAAAATAAAGTTTTTTTGTTTGAAACTACTTGCTTAATTGGAACTGTACTTTGGTAGAATGGTCATTAGGTTTATATAACTCTTTCAGAATTATATCCAATAGTCCACCTACAAACCTAGTTTATTTTAGGACCCTATGAAATTTTATCAAAAATATTTTCTAAAAGCTTGCTCTATTGGAAGCATTTTTAGTTAAATGTCTTTGTTACTGTATACCAGGTGAGTGGTTACAGGCTCCTGTGAGCCTTTGGTCTCATTTAAATGTCAAAAGCTGATTGCCACCAATCTACATTTATGTGGCAAATACAGGCAAGGTTTATAACTGAATAGAGCAGTCTACTGTCAAGGGACCATTTGGTTATTCAAAAAGACCCGCCCAATCAGCACCTAATAATATAAACCTGAGACAGATTATAGGCTTGCCCCACCCATCAGCAATAAAGAAAAGCCTGAGACCCAGGTTCTGGAAAAGGGACATATTTTAAAGTTTCTTGGCAGAAAACATGATGTTTTACATGCATGTTTGTTTCAGTGCCAAAAGTTGTGTGTCTTTAAAGCATTAAGTAATTTTGAACACTTCTGAACACTGGGTATCATAATACCAAATGTTCTATGATCAGACTAATTTAAACAAGGGAGATAATACACTATTTTTTTAATACACATACAAGATATTATTACTCTTTATTTACTTTCATATATCTCCTGGATATCAGAAATGCTCATGGAATAGCTGGGAAAATGTCTTTCATATTCTGGCCTTTTTTGATGGTTAAAATTTAGTTATATTTATTGGTAGTGAAATAAATAGTTGAATTGTAAAAATAGGAGATGTGTCTCTTCTTGATTTGTATCCCCCCTCCCCCGAGGGAACCCCGAGGTATAGAAATAGGACCTAGCCCATCTCCTGCTTGCGGGGTATGACCCCTCCTAATGGAGATACTTTCCCTTCTTGCATAATTGACTCCTCTTTGATAACAATTATCTCCTTTTGGAACTAATAGCTAAACATTTAAGAAACTTAATTGTCAATACATGTAAATGCAGAAAGGAAAAATAAGATATACATAGAAATGTAACAGTTCTAATGTGTGTATCAGATGTAGAAAAACAGCTCAAATTTTTTTTTGCCATCTGAAGCAAGATAAAAAATAAGTATTTTAGGGGATCATCGCATGGGTTAAGTCTGTCACCAATACAATATGTACAAATTTTATGTGCTACCTTTGTAATCATCTTGAAATATGTGTATTCTACTTGTTTGACTTATCAAAGTCACTGGTTTAGTCCCTGAAAAATTGTTCCAAATTTTAACAAGGTACATTGTGATGCAGGATATGAGCAACATTGGCCAATAGATATTAAAATATTTGACATTCTATAATAAGTTGAAGCTCATTCAAAGGACAGTCGTCTCATTAGATAATATTTATATGTCATTCTATATTACAGTATGGGAACAAAAGCATTCAAATACTTGTAATGTTTTTATGAAAAATATGAAAAAACCAAAAAAACTTTTAACTATTTGTTTGTTTTGTGTTCCCACACCGTAATATTGATATAGAATTTGATGATATGACACAAATATGCAACCCTGGTGACTTATTGTCATCCCTTATTGTCAGTAATAAGGATAAAGGTAAGTACAGTGCATCCTCTTCTACCGCCCCTTTAATAGTGATTCCACATTTTTGCAAAGTCCTGATTTCCAAAATTATTATAATTTCCATGTAAATTTTCCCTCAATCTATCACCACCCTTACATATGACCTAGGTATGGCCTGGTCCCAAAGGTGGCACTGTACTGTAAAAGTATTAGATTTCACAGATTCCAATGTTGGCTGAAACATAATTTTGTACCTGTTCTAGGTTTCAAATTTTCTTGTTTGTTGCATATACGTATTGATGGAAGTTGAAAAAACAACATGTTGCGCATACAGATTTTTCTTTGAAAAAATATCAAAAATTTGTACAATTTGAATATTACCTATTTAACTGTATTGGCTTCGAAGATGAACCCTGGTATTTCAGATGTGGACAAATACTTGTATGCAGCTTTGGTGATTCATTTACTGGCATGGCCTCACTTAGGAAGGTCATCATGTGACATTTGATGTCTTTCAACCCCTACTTCAATTCAGGGACCAAACTTTATTCGAATGAACTTTAGTTTGTCCTCTCTTTGTCAAATAAATATGTAGCACTTCAAGACTGAGATTAGTTGAGTTAAAATTAAAAAATGACTGCCAAATATGTTTTTGAAATCTGTTGAAACTTGGCTTAAAAGTTGTGATCAATCTGTGGTAAAATGAAATTCAGCTGGTCCCCTATTAAATAACATTGGACAGATTCATGGATGCCATAGCAATTTGACTGTACAGAAAATGAGTGCTCCTGAAGTTGTCCCCTCAATATTGTACGCAGCATCCTCAAAACAGTAAAGGAAAATGAAATAAAATGATA
>JARWCS010377005.1:0-17926 GCA_034783895.1 Geukensia demissa
AATCCGTTCCCATACCGGTTTTTACTAACATCGATTGAGACTATACATCGGCTTGACTACTGAGTAACACGACGGTGACGCAAGTGGAGCAGGAGTTGCTTACTCTTCCGGAGCACCTCAACTCACCCTGGTTTTTGTTGGGTCGTGCTACTTCAGTATTAGTTTCCAGTGTAGTGTTGTGTGTTCTATGTTTGTCTTTCGTTTCGTTTTGTTGGTCATGGTCTTGTCTGTCTTCCGAATTAACGATTTTTGTGTGCCCCTTTGGTATCTTCGAATTCCTTTTACTATTTATAGTATTGGAAATATAAATATAAATATTAATTTTAATTTTGAAAGGGAATGTTTAATTTGGCCGATTTTTGTTATAGTCGAATATCATCACAGTTTGTTATAGGGGTCTTTTAAAGCTTGCTTAATGATGGGAATATTTGTCCATTATTGAAGGCCTTGAGGCAACCAGTGAATGATTGTAATTTATACGTTTTGGATGGCTGTCTCATAGGCATTAATGCATATCTCATTTATTTTTTTCTATATGACCATTGTGTGTTTATTGTGATGGGAATAATGTTGAAGATGAGTTTCAGTTCATTTTAACATGTTCAACATATTCAAACAAACTGTTTTAATACACCTGTTTTTTTACACAATTTGATTATTTTCTACTGAAAATATGAATAAATTATAGGTATACACATGTATATGGAGAAATATTCGAAATCAGCCACCTACAGTAATTTAACCTACAAGCTGTATTGTTTTTGGTTTTAAAATGAACGTTTATATATCCCTATGATCTATATTTTGTAGATCTGCAGCGTACACTAGACATTCATTACAAAACCAATCTGTGAAAATTTTGTCTACAGAAACGATGACGTATTAGTCAGCGATTTCAGAATTGTTTCTACAACGTGGCGATCTTTACGGATAACTGTTTGGTCTGTTCTCACTGATGCTTTTTCATAATTGTAATTTATATCGATACATTAAAAGATTTATCCATCTGGAAAATGGTAAAATAAAAAACGTTTATAATTTTGAGAAGTACGTAGTCTCAAGAAACAGATTGCACAGGGTTTAATTTAAAGTGCAACATAAATCATGTCTAAATAAATCGTTTATTCTAGAATCTGTATGTTCTAAATCATTCCCATTATCATCGGGTACATGGAAAACTAGCACTAGAGGAACATGGACCGTGGATAACACAAACCGCAGGTTGACTAACTTTGAAATAACAACCAGTACGACTGCCGGGCCATATAGAATTGTAATAAACTGTGAAGACGACACGACTGATACAGATGGATACATTGCTTTCAAGTTAGTTTCCATTATTTTTCCCTGATCAAACTGCAATTTTAATGTTTTCTTCGTGCATTTTACTTAATTCTTCAAACGTTCTCCGAATATGGAAAACGATTATGAACATTACACACACAGCAATAGCAGAAAGCAAAATCGACATAACATTATAGCGAATTTCCTGCAATTTGGTTTTCCAAGTTAAATTGTTATAAATTTGTTTTAAACAATAGGTAGGAAAAAATGTCAAGAGTGTTTAAAACTTAAAACATTTTTATTTTTTGTAGGAACAAAATGTTCTAAAGTTTGGTCAATCAGCCTCTATGCAGTTTCACAATCTGAAACATAAAAAATCAGCCTTTGGAAATATCAAAAAAAAAATGTATGAAAAGCACTATAAACAACAATTCTCTAAGAATATATCTGCTGTCCTGGATAATATCACATAATATTTGTTTAATCTTTTCCCGTTTTTAATTTGCCATTAAAATCAAATAAAAACTTAAACTAAAACTAAATATATATTGGACTTCATTTTGACAGAATTTACGCACAACGACAATCAATGGGGTCTTTTTTATTCATCAGCTTTCGTCTTTGTATGTATTATCTTTCTATTCATTAGATCTGCAAGTACATATAATCTTTTTGGTGGACCAAAATATATCTACGCATGTATACTTTTTAAGCAACAGAAAATAACAGCAACAGATGCATACTATTTCTACTTGGGCGCAAGTAAGTTTCATATGCAATCCCTTCTCAACAATTATACACTTGGTCATAACTATGGAATATTGACATTTTCAAAAAAATTCAACTTTTGAGACTTGCATGCAAAAACTATGAGCCAGAATGTCAAAAATCTTTACGCAAATCTTATTATTTTACTTCAAGCTACAAAAGTGTCCGATTTAAGATTTTTGTCCGATGGCTGGTTTCATGAGTTTTGAAATCCACATTTTTGTGAAAAATGCTTTTTTTGTATTCCTGACGGAATCCTTTCAAATGTTTTATTTCATCAAAATTAATTTTGTTTTTTAATTATCCTCTAATATCAGTTTGCAAGCATTACCCACCTTTTCCTTATAAGAATTTTGCTTGACAAAGACAAGCCATACTTATTTCTAATGTAAGGTCGAAAATTAAAGTATTCCATATTTATGAGCAAGAGTATATATAAATATAAAGTTTGAACGTTTAACAGCACATCTGCAAAAATATGTTATGACCACAAGAATAAATCTGTTCATTTATGTGAGCGTGAAACGACTCTGGTTCACTGGTGGCACGTTTGTTATGCCCGAACGATTGACGGTATCTAAGCATGTTTCAAAAGTCTAGCCAGAATATTTCATGACGACATTTGTCGTCAGTGAAAGGTTCTGCTACGAATTCAACAAAACATTCTTCAATTGGAGGAGTTGGCTAGAAAGCAATAGCAGAGAAATGAGTTTACTTCTTTCCATACTCTGAATAATTTTCTTATATTCACAACGCTTAGACCAACTGATAGGATTTTTCGCCACCAACTTTGGCATGATTGCAGCGATAGGAAATTTATTACAGTTACAGCAGTGTGCATTGCATACCCGAAACAATACGATTTACTTCATATGTTTTGTATCACAAGCAGCAATTATAAAATCTATATATATATAAATATATTTGTCTATCTGAACAACTATCTTAGAACAACTTTATCCAGATTTGAAACGTACACGGTCTATAAACGTTCGGTGTTCACATTTCAAAATGGAAGTGTTCAAGTAACGTCTTGTTGTTGAAAACGTTAAATTAAAACATTTCGCGGAATTTCTTTTTTATCGGTTTTTGATTTAAATCAAGGTTTTGAAAAACAATTGCATTAGAACCGAGATAACTGTATTTTAAGCTTTTTGGACATAAATCTTGATTTTACTACGCGTCTCATGTAAACTCAATTTGCGACAGTAAAAATCTACGATTTGCGTCATCAAAGCTTGAAATACTATAACTTATATCCTTATCTGCCGAAGCGCAATACATGAAATTGAAATATTTGCGAAAAAGTAATGCGCCCATATCAAGATATTTATTCTGTGTCTTAGTGTTTGTATAATAGTATTATATAGAATACGTCTATCAATAAGAGAAATTCATAACTAAACAATAAATAAATCAATCAATATATAAAACTATGTTTTCAAAATGGTCTCTGCTATAGATAGGAGTATGTAGCATGATAAACTATTATCACAACCAAAGAAAGACATTATTCAAATGATGGCATATTTTGGCTGATAAGCTCCAATATAAAAGAGGAAATTGTTTATTTTGTCTATTAAATGTCAGGATTCTCTCGGACAAACATATACATATACAAGGTCATATGTTTGTTTAATTCTAGGTCTAACTACCCTTAATACGGGGGTCTATGAAAGAATCATTCTGCTGCCAACATCAGTCACATATAGTTTCACAACGTATTGTACAGACAAGTCCACAGCACCTGACAGAACACATGTTTCCATAAAGGACGGTAATACCAATATAATATCCTATAATCCGGCTATAATCACACACTGCACTCCCTATTAAGCACCTCTTGGCGTATTGAACCCATAACTTAAGTAACCCTTATTATTTGTGTTCAATACATTTTTTATAAAAAAAAAAACATAGAAAAGAAGATAGTGCTTACTTTCAATGCAAATCTGTGGAAATGATTTCAGCTGGCTTGCCCTTAAAACAGATAATTTTCATAAATATGAAATTGCTTCAAATTTGACCATTCTTCAAGTGTACATGTTTGATGTGTTAATCTTTACTTGATTTTAATATAGCGGATATTGATACACATTATAATTAAGATTTCATAATTATATATACTATTAAAACATATCGTCTCATCACACATTAATTCCGGGGGTCCTTTAACTCACTTATGTAGAAAGTGTTAATAAGCCGACAAGAGATTTTGCGAGAAATCAAAAGACGACCATAAAAGTACAAGATCATATTGATGGTACTTTTTTAAAAATTACATCGACTTCTACAAAATGAACTAGAGAGAAAATTAAATTACAAAGTCCTTTTCACATTTAGTTTTCTTCTGTTATATTTCTTACTTTTTGTTTTTGAAACAGAAAAGTCTACTTCACACCTAGCCTTACATCTATAAATTGACAGTAAGATCGGGTTAACAACAACACTTTGCGACATGAGTGATGACTTTGATTTTCCCATTGTCAATTTTCCGTTCATATGTAGCAACATTGCCGCACCTGCATACGGAGTGTATATTTCTCAGTTGATACGCTACTTCAGGGCCTGTGCTTACTATCAGGATTTTATTGATAAACACCGGAGATCTGTCAATTAACAATATTCAACCAATGAATCAGTCATTATTTTACACCACATATATTTCATTTTCCTGTCGATGTTGATCTTTTTAATTGTTTATTTCAGGAACAGAAACTGCCGCTGCATTGACATGTCCGACGACAATACTAGGGACATTTTCATACAGTGACACGTCATGTACCTCAACATTTCTTGATGTTTTTACAACACGCATTGAATTTAAATTCAATTACACAGTTTGCAATGAGGTGCAAATGTTTTCTGGTAAGTTGCTCTCAATATATCTTTACTCATTTTTTTTACAATTTCAGCTTTTATGTCTGTCAAGCCAAAAACTATTTAGTTGTTGACATAAAACGCGTTTGATAGTTTGCTATTCCATGTGTTTCAGGGCAGAAATAACTGATATAGGGGTATAAGGCTCGAGAGAAAACGAAATGAATGAATTATACCTAAAAAGTTAAAATGCATTATTATTATAAGGGATTTGGTAAGGAGTTATTGAAATTTGATATTCGTTGATAAAGTTTATTCTGGATTCCGTATCTTGTCTTCAAATAAACTAGCATTATACTCTAAAAACAATAGAGGAATTTATTGTCTGTTGTAGCGGGAGGACAATTATTGTGTGTATATAGTGGTACAAATGGTGGTAACAACTATGTTACACTTTACAACACTGATAATTCTACTGACCAATCTACGACTTATCGATATTCCTGCATGGTATGTGTGGTAATAATGCTTGTATAAACATAACTTTTATAACTTTATACTATTCCAAATTTCAGCTGTATGTCGCATGTTTAAGTTTAAATTTTTTTAACATCTTTTCAACATGTAAATTCAGAACCGTTTCTGTGAAAAAAAACTACTTTAAAACATATAAATTATTTGCATGATTTTTATAACTTCCGTTATATATGCTTTCGAATTTCAAATAATCAGAATCATTCTAAGATTAAATTAAAATAATAATTATTGTTGATTGTGATAAAAAAAATATTTTCATCATTCAATGTAGGTGTATTCCACATGGGATAAAATAGTAACAGCATCCATAAACCCAAAGGAATGTTTTGGATCTTCCTTCCAAACACCTTCTTCCACCAATCATCCAAGTGGTGTTACACGGACTTTTACCAAATATGGTGATACAGGTACAGTTTAAGATAACTTGTAATACGAAATATCCGTTTCAGAAATGACAATGGATATCTTCCTACTGTTATGAATACAAATCCGTTTCTATACCGGTTATGACTAACATCGATTGTGACTATATACCGGCTTTGAATACTGAGTAACACGAAGGGTGCCACTAGTGGAGCAGGGGTTGCTTACCATTCCGGAGCACCTGAACTCACCCTGGGTTTTTGTTATTCCAGCTTTAGATTGCAGTGTAGTGTCGTGTGTTCTATGATTGTCTTTCGTCTTATTTTGATGGCCATGGTCTTGTCTGTCTTCCGACTTAACGATTTATGTCTGCCCCTTTGGTATCTTCGAATTCCTGTTAATATGTTTTTGTTATTGTGTCATAAGCATTTACTGTAAATGTGTTTGAACAATAAATATTTCGTATTTCGTATTTTATATTATCCAAAATTTCAATCAGGTTAATTGTATTTATAAGTGAATTTATATTGGGACATAATAAATTTAAAATATCAAAAATTTATAATAGTAATTATTATAATTATAATAATACTAATTACAGTTTTAATAATATGTAGTATATGAACCTTTGAGTAGTTCGTGTTCCTTGTATTTACGTTTTCCTTTTGTTTCTTTGGTATTGGTGTTTGATATTAAAATAATAAGGATTTCAAAAGCTTATGATTGATTTTAAGATCATCTTTATTTGATCAAAATAAGCAGAAAAAATTGATGGGTCAGTGTGCTTGTGTTCGGAATATAAGCATTTGAAAATCTGGTGGGAAAAAGGGGCTCATTTGATTTTCAATAGGTTTTGTCTTAGTAGGTTTTTTCCATTATACCCGAGATGAAATAACAAAAATTTCATTACAGTTGTAAAAAGCTTAATTTTCAGAAACAACCCTCTTTTATTTAAATTATGATAGGAAGCATAAACCCAGATGCAGGGTCAGCTGGTACTCATGAACGGAAAGTTCGAAATAATCTCTCCTGTCATAAAGATTTTAACCGCCCTTACTTTCTTGATGTAAATCTAGGTATGAAACAGCCATTTCTGTGTCCGTAGTACCCTTGATATCATATTCAGTGGGATAGATGCTGTCAATATAATCATGGAATTGAGAAGTATTTATAAATGAGGTCATGTTTAGCATAAACGCTAGTCTTCAAGTAACAATAACATTAAAGAGCAAAAATTATATAAAACAACATGCAAGGTTAACAACGAATATAAATACTTAAAAGTGTACATATTTATGTGATAATCACTTCTCTGTAAATTTTGAAACAGTTTTTCTTTGTTTTTATTTCAAGTAGTTAGTTATTTCAGATTTGTGCTCCCAATAATTAAGAACTTTTGGGTCTGTGATGCTTTAGCTCATGTTTTCAGAGGAACATAAAAGGAATTCGAAGATACTCAGTAGTCAAAGCCGGTGTATAGTCACAATCGATGTTAGTCACAACCGGTATAAGAACGGATTTGTATTCATGACAGTCGGAAGATATAATAAGACGAATTGTCAACAATATTAATTTTGTGTTGCGTACAATGGTATTGACTTTAGTACAACCTTTGTTCGTTGGTTAATATTTAACCATCTTAAATATAAAATTGGACGGAGTCATAAAAGTAGCCTCTAAAACTTCATCAACAATTTTTTTTTCAAATTTTTAAATACTGCAAGTTGTATCCAGCCCGGACAGGATAACAATACTCAATTACTGGTAGTTAATATGAATTAAAGAAAATTGACCTCATAAGACTAGTAGGTTTGATTCATGCCACATCTAATATACCATGATTCACAGTAATTCGGAAGGCCGTTTTTATTGAGCATTTGGCAGACCTTTTTAAGTATTGTGGCAGCTTAAGACACTTATGTAGTCTGACATACAGTAGAGTGACGGAAGATCAGATTCTTTCTGCTTCCTTGCAATTCAGTTGAAGACCGATGTTTGTCAATGATGTCTTGCTTTGGCAGGAAGAACACTTTAATGATATCCTTATATCCTAATAATTGACCGGACAGTCATTCCACAGCTTAATACTTTCTTCTCCTACTGAATATGACTGAAATATTGATTGCTGGACGTAATGCGTCAATAAAGTATTTAATCAATAATTGAAATAATAAGTACAATATATTCAGGGTAGTTTTTACAGATTCATTGTTATATTAGGAAACATAAGTTGCTATTCAACTTTGCATATATTTCGTGAAAGGAATTCGAAGACACCAAAGAAGATGACAGAAATCGTTCAGTCATAAGACAGACTAGGTCATGGTCAACAAAATGAAACGAAAGACAAACAAAACACACAACAATACACTGAAAACTAAACCTGGAGTAACACGAATTCTACAAAACCTCATTATTACTCAGTAGACAAAGCTGGTGTATAGTCACAACTGATTTTAGTCACAACCGGAAAAGAAACGGATTTGTAGTCACGACAGGGGGAGATATACATGGTCATTTGTTAAATGGATATTTCGTACCGGTCAACTAAATCATGATGGCGAACAAAAATTTCCTGAGTGATAACTCTAATCTTTCCTAAAGAAACCCTTGGCTCATTTAGCTTTCTTGTCAGCTGCAGCTGAAGCGCTCCATCAATAAAATCCTGATGGGAAGCACATGCTCTGGGGTGGCGTATCAACTAAGAAAGTTCTAAGAGTTCTGTTCTTAACCCGTCCTTACTGTAAATTTCTAGATGTAAGTCTAAGTATGAAGGAGACCTTTCTGTTTCTGTAGTATCATTGATTTCAAGTTCGGTGGGGTAAACATAGTCACCAAATTTAGAGTTAATCGGGGAAAGGACATCATCTATAAAGCAAAACGTGACACCAAAAGATTGAGCCAACTTTTCTTTGTACAATGCTCTGTATGAAGTCAGCTTTACAAACTCAGAAAAACTTTATCATGAACTTGGCTGTGAATCTTTGCAACCTAGACGCATTAACGACGTAATATTGCTTTATAGTTCTTTTTCTGTTGTTGATAAATTAGAACTCCACCACTATCAGTATTTAAGAGTTAAAAACTGTTTCAAATATTTTTCCAGATAACAAAGAGACTGATAATGATCAAAGTCGTTTAATCAGCGTGGTTATTGGTGTGTCCTTACAATTGTGATTATTGCAGTACTTTTGTGTGTTGCTGTGTACTTAATGAAAGTAAAAAACAGAAGCAATAAAATTTCTGGTACTAGTAAGACTCAGTTTACAGATCCTGAAAATGAATATGATAATGATTGGTCAACAGTTATTTATCATTGTAAACAAATACCGCCTCGAACTACTGTTAAAGGATAAAATGAGTCATTTTTGTCATTTGATGCAAATTAAAGCATAATTTATATATACGCTGTGTCGTGTTATCTTATTTATCCTGTATCGCCTGTATAAAAAAATAATCAAACTGATGGTTGTTTCATGTTCGATTTCAATAGACCCCTGTTTCATTTGCCGAAACCATCGAAACCCGTATGATCGTATGACATTAATCTATATTGTGTTTTAATTCCTTACATACACATCTTTTGCAGAAAGGTTATAGATATCACAGGCTACTAGACTTTCACAAACTTTTATAACCTTTACCAGGATTAAATTCAAAAATAATGTCTGCAATTGTAGAGTTTATGGACGTTGAGACTCATTGCTCCCTTTAAACTCACTTATTTACAAAGGGTACAAATTCAAAGTTTTAGTCACAAAATTGAAGCTTACTTTATTGTTACAAATATTGACACTCTCATCACAAAATTATCAAGATTATAATAAATTGATAATGTAGTATTGAATTGAAAAATACAGGTTTATCAATGTTAAACAAATGGAACAAATATGGGAAATTTAATAATACTGGACACCAGTTTCAATTAGGGGAAACCTCGAACCAGCAGCAGTTAAACCAAAATATAGGAAGACCAAGATCCAAACATGGTAAAAAAAGATCGTCTGACATTCTGCTAGATGCTAGCACTTTTCTGGATTTACCGTCACCAGGCTAGGGACCAAACATAGGAAGATTTATATAACTTGTGAGTGTCTTGTTACATTCATGTGCGTCATGAAATAACAGTTCATTAAATTAATGTTGATATGCCAAATGTACAGATAAAAATCTGGTAGTTTTACAAATAACAATGTTGGACAGATGTAAAACTGTACATGTATATTTCCACAATACATTTTAGTACACGAAAATAAATAAGACATACAACTCAAGCACGGGAAAGCTTTCTTCGACCTTCACATGACACAAGAAAAAACTCCAGTCAAAATTTCGTTTTCTTAACGTTCCCAGTTCCCAGTCTTATTCAACCCGTAGCTTTCCAGTAATAGTCAAATTCCCATTTCTTTAGATCCCCAGCTCACAGTCTAAATATTGCTTTTTAACTTGTTGCTGTCCAGATCTAGGATAAGGCTGTGATATTGCTGCTGGTCGAAATAATGACCTAATGACATACATGTAGTATAGATATTTTATTGGATTTATTCTTCTTGGAATATGCTTTGACAAAACTATGTCGTAATTTTGACATACACCACTATGTCGTAATGTCGACATAACTATGTTGTTATTTCGACATAGAACGTCGAAATTACGACATTTTTTTTCGAGTGGCTCTTACCGGTTTCCGTAGTTCTTTGATCAAGACACAGAAAAATTACTATCAGACATCAATTAGTTTTGTAATTTATATTCAGTTTTTTAAAATATGCATCATATGGTATTTTTGAATCATGTTGGAGTATATTCAGTAAAATTTTAATGGATAAGACTTGAGTGAGCGATTCCGTTTTAAGCAATAAGATTTTACTTAAAATTCTTTGTGATATAAGTGCGGCTCCGACCTCTACTACCGTGAAATGTAATCATCTGCTGTGAAGTGTGAAACAAAGCCCGAAAGTACGCCTGTCAATTCGCACGTGACTGAAGCCTGTCGTGCATATGATACCAGGATCCTGAAAGTTGAACTACCAGAAGCGTGAGAACAATCAACATTATTAAAGATGACAAGAAGATGGATATAGAAATTTGGAATTTGTCCTTTTCCCCGTTTTTTTTCGTTAATTTATTTTTAGAGAAGAGTGTTTTCTTTTCATTGAACTAACCGGTCTTGTGCTATATTTCATTTATTACGAAAGAAAGTGATTTTCTTTTCATTATGAAAAAAGATATGGGTTAGATGTCAGAGAGAATACACTTCATCCACTAGTAAATTAGAGGAATTTTCAAATCTAAAGATCCACACTCTCGCGCCTGATAATACCCGTACCCGGCGGGGGGGGGGGGGGGGCCGGGGCGGGGGTGTTAGAGAGGTGAGGACATCCTCTCTTTGAAAACCAATATTAAGCACTATGAAAATTGCAATTCAGATTGAAGTTCGACTACTAATGTAGAAAAAACAAGACTTCCTGAAATGTAAAAACAGTGCCTGTAATGGCTAGATTGCAGATTTTGCACCAAATACCACAGATCTTCGGTCGTGAAGGTCATTTCGCGAGATGCCCGACTTGACGTGTAACCATCCCCTCCCCCTTTCCTTGAAAATTTCTGCGAACGGGCATGTGCTGAACGTCTATAATAGCTGATCAATAAGAAACATTTCCTAGCACGGAAATCGATAATGAATTTAAAACATAAATTTTGAAATGCAATCCATTTATTATTTTCAACGAACCCATACCTACCCATTGTATCTCCTATACAAAATCGCCTTCTGCTTACAGACGGTTACGGAATTCAACACTCAAATTAGTTAATTTTTTTAAGTTTAAAGCCTTAGCCTAGGCGAAAATTTTAAAATTTGAACATTTTACTATCGAGAGAAGAGAAATATTCCGTAACCCACTGGAAGAAGAAGGAAAATCTGTTTCTGTTATTTTTCTAAGTCTCCTCTTTGGGGACCCCATTCTTTGCCATGCCGAGAAAAAACATGTACATTGCATGTAATTCAACACGTAGGAAAAAATACAAAATTTTGTGCAAACACTTCTCATCAAAAAGTTTTGTCTCAATGAGAGTACGAAAGACAACTCTTGTGTCACCTGTAAACAGTTTTCAGTAAAGAAAATTCTGAAATATGCAAAGAATGGTACTAACGCTTAAGTGATTCACAGACAAAAATTTAGAATGTTCTTCGTGCTACAAATAGTGTTTTCAATCGATTGGATTGCGCCGGAAATCTCACGAAGAAATTTTTACCAACGGTCGAACGGTGGGAAGAAAATTAAATATTACTAAAATGTAACCAGCCGCTTTATAATCACGCTAAAATAAGAGAAAAGTAAATCTTTAGTTTAAGGTTACATTAAACTTATCAAAATAATCGCAGAAGAAGTATATTTCAATTGAAGGCCACAGCTGCCTCAAAGTAAGTACATGTATAAAAATATTAGATGTGGCATGATTGTCCATAAGACAGCCACCCAAATGACAGTAGAATTTTAACTTCTACAGGTCCCATTACGGCCTTCAATAATGAACCAGAGCCCAGCCAGTGTACGCCAAATGGTACACTATAATCGTTAATTAGGTAAATTAGTACTCCTAACATGTTTGAGACTCATTTTATAAACCGGATTTTCATAACTTATCCTCAGCGGGTCTTTGAATTAGAATTCCTCAACATTTACCATATTTCCGGTTATTACCACAAACTGAAAATTGACTGAAATTAAATATTTTTTAGGGCTTGTATGTTATTATGGAATTATATGGAAGGTTATTGTATCTATCATTAAGTGAATTAAAATGTAAAACTATGTTAAAGTCTAAAACGCAATGTTTAATATTTGCTTTATCTCCCTTTGTACATACATGTGTACGTACAGCCGATGGTAATTTGCCTTTTAAACTTTCAATTTCAGGTATGTTAACTCTCGATTTTGGTCTCATAGAATATAATACAGTCTGTTCACTGTCTTTGCCTGGAGGTTATAATCCCTTTAAGTGTTTCCCATTACCATGAATTGGTTAATAGACAACGCTTACACTGCGGGTGTCTTTTCATTGAAGAGCCAAGAACTGCTTACCCTCCGGACCACCTGAGTTCACCACAGTTTTTGGTTAGGTCCACAGTTATATTTTGTTTTTAGCGTATATGCTTTTCGTGTTCTCGGGATTGCCGTGTCTGTCGACTTATTCGGTTTTCTTTTGCTTCCTTTTGAGATCATGGTGGTCTGCCGTCGATTTGTAGGTTTTATATGGTGTTTTCTGTTTTGAATATCGTTGAATGTGCACTTTTCTTTCATTATTATTTTTTATTTTAAAGAAATAATACTTCATAATTGTGTGGTTTTAATTAATTAATGTTTTTTATTGATACAATAGTCTGACTACCCAGTTCTCAAACACTCTGCCAAATTCCACTGTACATTGACTGACAATATTTCCTTGACTTTTATATCAAAATATTTCCATTACTCGTTAGGTTTTAATACCTGAATGTTTGTAATCAGATTTATTAATACTGCAAGCAGCTACTTAATTATCAGTGGACAATAACTTAACCGAAAAGGGGGGATGCGTTTAGATAAAAAATCATATATAATTAAAATGTGGAATATTTATTTGAAAGACCTGACAGCTTGCATTACATCTAAAATATAGAGTTAGCGCCCTTCGACCACTAGGTGTTTGACTTTAAGTCACCTTTCACTAAACCCGCCGTATTGATCTATTTGTGCTTACTATTACACAATATTTACCGTCATTCAACTGCATTGAATAGTTAAATACTTTCATAACAATACTAACAAAAGTTAGCTCCTGATGCCTAAAAGATTTATAATTGACATATTGAAAGAACATTTTCCCACCAAGCGTCCTATAAAAGTTGCTAAGGTATATCAAAAGCTGTCAAAATCTACTAAAGGTATTATTTAAATATATTTGAATCCGTCTTTAAAATTCTTTATAATAAAAATCTTTATCAGTGTAAATGGTTAAATGGTATATTTACAGTATCCCTAAATTAAATCAAATATCCTTCATAATCTCGCTTTTATTGAAATCGTCGCTTTTAAACACACACACATTTAATATATTCGTCTAAACGCTTTATGTTGATAAACGTCCCTGATTGAAATGATAATTTTATGAAATTAATAATGTGATTATCATACAGGTGTAATGACATTAAAAAAATGTGATCCTGATTCTGAAAAATAGATAGCTTAAGTGAACTTTATGACGTAAATTTACTGTCTTTGAAATATAGACCAAATACGCTATTTTATAGCCTGCTTAAAAATTAGCCAAATAACAGTTGACAATATTTTATACGCATATGTATATACATAGTTCACCTTGCACAGAAGAAGTTCATAAGTTGAACGAAATTTATTTATTTTATACTACTATACTTTATATTTTTTCCATCTTTTATTGGTATCGTTCCATAATCTTTTAGACTTGTACATGTATATACACATGTATATATATTTCTGACTGGAAATGCACGCCAATAACATACTTCCATCTAATTAAATCAGACGCTACAACTGAATATAAAGGTATACGATAACTATCAAATCTAAAGTCATGCAGAATGTGCAGGCGAATGATCTTTCAAAAGGATGACAATGCAAAGTAAATGTTACCTATTAAACTAATCACTTATTGGACATCTCCATGACTTTATAAGGACATGATCTAATATTTCGAACTAACGAAATTGAGCATTTTCGTGGGTAAACAAATGGTTAATGGTATACTGAGTGTTCAAGAGACCATTGTAATCTATATAATAGCAAATAATTGCATACACACGATCGTTCAAATTCATGGCCATGATAAATTGGCAAAATACATGTATTTTCAATTTAATTTATTTAATTTATGTTCCGTTTTGTTCATGTTCTCGAAATTGCCCTGTCTTGTCGACTTGTCCCCTTCTGTCTATCCCCTCTCTTAACGTCGACAATAGGGTTTTAGACCCATAGTTAAGTCAAAAATATATTTTGCGAATATAAAAGTGTTTAAAATACATGTAAATACATATAACAATTCGACAATGTTTGTCTGTCTTATGCATTATTTGACAAAATGTGTTATTCTAATTAAAATACCGATTAACAATGAAGCTGTATCACATATTTCACTTCTTGTGTGAATTAAGTTTTCAGTGTAGTGTTGTGTGTTCTATGTTTGTCTTTCGTTTCATTTTGTTGGCCATGATCTTGTCTGTCTTCCGACTTAACGATTTCTGTCTGCCCCTTTGGTATCTTCGAATTCCTTCTTAGTCTTTATAAATCGTGTGAAGTTATAATATTAAAAAACCGCCGATACTCCAGCTGACAAAAATGCTTTTGGATTTAGATTTCACACATTTTGCTTATTTTTAACCTTTCCTGCAAAATTAAACAAGAAAGACTTTCAAAACTAAATGCATTTTCCTGCTAAACATTTGTAACATGCATTATTTTGTATTTAAGATTCGTACTATTTTGGTTAGGAAGGTTCTTAGTATAAAAGCTTAACAAAACATGCACAATGTGTAAAAAAAAAGAAAAATAGAAAATAGACAGGGTTAAGCTTTACAATTTTTTGTCTGCAGATATTTGGGTTTATGTTATGACTGTCGGTTGGGCTGAATATATATTCTTATATAGGGAGAAATATCACTCTCTCAGAACGATAGAAAACCCTTATCAACAACTCGTTATGGGTGTCCGTTTGTGGCCATTTGCTAAGGCTATTCACCGCTCCTACCTATCTTCGCCAGCCAAGGGTGTGGCTAAAGAAGACGGCTCCTACAAAGATCGTCCCGATTTGGCATTCTGTGAGAATTAAGAAAATTTCCCGGCTGACAACAACCCCGTCCCTTGTATGATTTATTGTTTGTTAACTTGTTTCCGTCCAAAAATGCATGAAATATTTGCCACAGGACGTGACGTTAAACAACAAATCAATACAAACCTGACTATTAATTCTTAAAATTCTGGTTTTGTGGCTGAAACCTATACAGAGAACATTGGCATTACTTCATTTATTTCAATTATGCAAATTTACTCCTAACAAAATTTCTTAACGTTCAAAGTGAAATAAATCATTTTGTCCCTCAAAATTTGATGGCTTATTATCCTCCAAACGACAACTATTATCTGTAACTGATAGTACAACATGTACACATAACCGTGTATCCACATTATTGTCATCCACTATCTTCTCAAGGACAAGAGGTAATGTTAAATGTTAGACATTTATTTGTAAAATATTTTTACACTATTTGCTTGTATGTATTTCAGTTTGCTCCAGGCTAAACTATATTGACTGCTTAGTAAATGTCTGTGCAAGATGGCCCTTAGCCCCTGGTATTACTTGCCATTTAGTAATGAATTGCCACGAATTCTTTTTCTTCATGTGTGTCCGTATGCTTGGACAGTTTGAAAGTTTTTTATTCAGTATAGAATTAATTCGAACACACGTTGCAAGCTGTTTATTGTCCTTCGTTGTGCAACGTTTTTTATAAATATTTGTAATAGGTGAGGATAATATGATTTTGTTTAATTTTTGTAGTTAATTATGGATAGCAGAATATTGAATATTGGATTTGTTGGGGCTGGTGCTATACATTTTGGTAGGGGAGCTTTGCCTTGGGCTCATGCCACAAGACTAGAAAGAATTGGTGGAATTAACGTGGTTGCTATTGTAGATCCAGATACTAATCTGGCCGAATCTATTCTTAAAACCAAGTTGTCTTCAGAGAAAACTCGCCAATTTTATAAAGACTGCAAGCTATTTTCACACTTCAACGACTTGATTCAGCTGAAACCAGATGTAGTCTTCATTGGAATTCCACCAGTATACCGAGGTTCCTTGGAGAAAGGGCGAGACGTAGAACTACAGTTTGTCAAAGCGGGAATACATGTCTTTGTCGAGAAACCACTGTCCGTCGTATCACCCGAACAGTTTGAGAAATACGTAGATGCTATGAGGATTGCAAGTGATGAACACAATGTTATTGTATCTGTTGGGTACATGTTTAGGTGAGATATATGCATATTATTATGATAAACTTTTCATATTAACATTTTGTACTAACCCGAGTATTTCATATTATCCTCAAATTAGAAGTAGTAATCGATTGTATGCCAAGTCTGCCATAAAACAACATTAAAAGCATAATAACGCGAGGACACCCGCCAAATTTTCAATGAATAGCATAGTATCGTACTATGAATTTTTCGCCTTTGAGATCTTTAAATTCTTTTTTCTTAACGACAATTTTGTTTTGATAGTGTTTAACGAATTATGAAGAAAAGGGAGAAAAATATATAATATAATACGAAAGGATCGCATCACTGATCGATTAAAACAGGATATCGGGGTTCTACAAAAGACACGAATCCTCTTATCTATGCGTTGGGATTCGTGGTAAAAGCAATAGATAGTCATGAATTGCGCATCGTTTGGATATGTTCAGTTTATTTCATTATTTGGTCCAAGTATGTAACTAGAAATTATTAAAGTATGACTGATATTTTGCTTTTACGGCCCTTAGCGTGTTTGTTGAAGGTTAATCCAGAAAACAGTTAAATTTGACTTTTGAATATTTGTTATAAACTTACTAAAGATAAGACGTGGATCGTATCATTCTGGCATACATTTGTATTTGCCGCGTCACGATATACGCTGCATTAGAAAACCAACAAAAGTTTGTTTTGTGTACATGTATAATGTGACTTGGAACGATCATTTTAAAAATATTTAATTCTGTCATATTTTGCATGTTTGTGTTATGTGTTACAGGTATCACGATGCAATTTTAAAAATGAAAGACCTGATCAAAGAGCATGGAGGTAAAGTGATGAACTTCAATGCCAGATATTACTACGCCTACTCTGATGGAGTCAATAAGTATTGGTATCACCAAGAATCAAGTGGAGGTCCTATTGTTGAACAGGCTACGCATTTCTGTGACCTTGCTAGATATCTTGTCAGTGACGTAAATTTGCAGACTGTCCATACCATAATGTTGTGCGACACTGAGCCTTCTGGAGCTGGGCATTTATCACACTTGCCTAATGACGGCGATGCCGAGAAAGATATTCCGCCTGAGAAAAGAATTCCTAGAACTACTTTAAGTCACTGGAGA
>JARWCS010377006.1:0-10054 GCA_034783895.1 Geukensia demissa
TGAAGGAGTGTAACGTTTCTTTTTTTGACTAGTATATATTTGGATCAACACAATATCATATTGAAACATAATAAATTTTGTTTCAATGCATGATTTCAGGAAATGATTCCACGACGAGTGTTGCACGCAGGACAGAGGATGCTTACCCTTCTGGAGCACCTTACCCCACTCCTGTTTTGCAAAGGAGTTCGTGGATTCCAAACCTTTGTTCTTTTTTTTTTCGTTTTATCTTTTAGTTTGCTTGTCTCTTTGGACTATGCACTTTTGATCTATCACATCGGTTATCTACACTACACTTCATTGGTTTATATATATTTCTTACACAACAAAATAGTAATCCCGCATATAACTTAATTATTACTTAATAATAAAATCTATCTGACATATTTATTACTTGCAATGACAAAATCTCACGGCCTAGAATAAGTGAAGAAGAGATTATGTTTAGCCTCAACGCCTATCATTGTCAACCTTTTTTTCATTTTCATTTTTTTCTTTAATTCACGATAAGGTCTCCATTTATTTGCAACATAAACTCTGTCATCATCAAAAAGTATTTAAATTATTTTTCCTTAAGGTAAAGTGTAATCGCGTGTAAATTCTCCCTTCCGAATCACCTCAAATGACTGGAACCCTGAATTCGGCTCCTGTAAAGTATTTTTTACGTTTTTAATTCGTGTTTCCGTATCCTTTTTGATTTAAAAAATCTCCAATATTCTACTCTGGGTGAAATTGATAGCTATATAATGTAAATTTTTGTTTTATATCGACAGAATTATTATGAGAAGAATTGAGTCACATGGATGAAGAAGTACAAAAGAGTGAACTTATCCAGCAGTTGGATTTACTAAGAGCTTATCAAAAACTCAACCGAATGAAAATGTCTGAAACAATTAACGAACTTATTTCTTATTGTAATCAAGAGAAAGATAATGACCCATTATTACTGCCTCTACATGAACGACCTGAAAGACCGGAAAGACTTTTTGGATGTTATTGTATATAAACATACTAGGAAATTAAGTTCATAACGCATGTCATTTTATTGTCCAGTTAAATGTTTCATAAAAGAAATTTCGTTGGTGTGGGGTGGGGGATTGTTACATGTTCTACCTGACCACATATATCATCTGTCACCTTGTTTACCTGTATTTATATGTATAACATTTAGGCAATCTTTGCTTAATATTAAGTATACATATTTTGTTATTAGAGGCGATGTAAAGCTCGTCCCGAGTCGAGGCAATTCACCCATGTTGAAGTCATCCACATTCAACAATTTTTTCAAAGTTTCTCTTGGAGTATGGTGTCCTTAGTATTTACCCGAATATCTTTCCTTTTATATATCTAAGCCAGTGCATACTAAATAATTCTGAGAAGTCTTAAAAACCTATAGTCTAGTGGTTGTCGTTGTATAATTAGTTATTTATTGTTATTTGTTAACCAATTTTGCAATAGATTAGGTCGGTTGTCGTGTTTTATGTATAGTTTAGCATTTTGTATTTCGGGCCCATTAACAGCTTCCGTTATGGTATGGACTCTGTTTCATCGTTGAAGGCCGTAATGGGACCTGTAGAAGTTTAAATTTTACTGTCATTTGGTGGGTGGCTGCCTCATGGACAATCATGCCACATCTCCTATTTTTATATTACGGTATAACTAGCCTAAAATAAGTTTACTCAAAACAAATCAGGAACAAAACAAACCAGAGAACAGATCAATCCTGAGAACAAAACTTACCCAAGAACAAATATATCCCGAGAACAAAGATATCCCGAGAACAAAACTTACCCAAGAACAAAGATATCCCGAGAACAGAACAAACCCAGGAACCAAAAAATCCATAAAACAATAGAAATGTACGAACAAAACAAACCCTAGAACAATGCAATCCTGCAAACAAAACAAAAACCGAGAACTGAACAATCCCGAAAATAATGGAAATACGAGAACAAAATGAACCCTAGATAAAAACAAACATATAAAAGAAAATTAACTCGAGTTCAAAACAAACCAGATAATGAAACATAACCGAAAAAAGAAAACCCGAGATAAAAACAAACATATAAAAGAAAATTAACTCGAGTACAAAACAAACCAGATAATGAAATATGACTAAAAAGAGAACATAGACAAAAAAGTAAAATAAATTGATGATACAGCATATAAACAATTCTAACCCAACCAGAACACTAAAAGTTAACTCAGATGTTCTAGAAGTGCAAGCAGTTCCTGTCTTAAGAGTCTTTAAAGATATCGACTTCTTGTTCACTTTCAAAATCCAGTGACTATCGGAAAACGAGGAATTTATTGCAATTTGCAAATAAAACGAGATATATTACATCTGGTATAGGCCATAACAATCTTATCCTTCTTGTCAAGTGGTCACTTGAGGAAACATGATGTGAACCCCCATAAGCAAAAAAACCAAATTAACGCTTGTTTACCTATGACAATCCCAAAACAACCTTTTAAGTTGCGATTTACACAAGGATTTTAAATAACACCACGTGGGCAGGCTATTTGTCATTGTTACTGCATGCAAAAAAATTGATAAAAATTAATTTTCTCCTAAAAGTAAATCAGGATTGAACTTATATTAATGAAAAAATCCTATCAGAAATGCTGTGAATATTGCCACAAGAACCGCAATACAGTTTAGAATGGCTCTGTGTTTTGGTTTTTCTGCAATGGATGTCATTTTCTCTCTTAATCTCAGTTTCTCTTGCTCTGTCAGGTATTTCCGTGAATCATCGGTTGTGCCACATAACCAATTTACACATGCCTTGTAAACCCTCCTCGAAAATTTGTCTGAAATATATTTGACACCTTTCAACGAAACTCAAAGCTTAAAAACCTTTTAGAAGAGTGTCTGTTTAATTGCAGTATTCAACCAAAATATATACTATCATAGACTTGTCACAAGCATAAAGCACAGTTGTTCCAGTTTTTATATTATGCATAATCATTGACGTATTTAAAATATACAACCTATTTGCCATCTTGTTTACACGTTTACTGTGCAAGTTATCATTTTATATTTTTTCCAGCACTATACCTTCCAAATAGGCCAAGCGGAGGTTTGTTATTCTGAAAACTTGACGACATATGTACGTATTTATGTCCAATCAAGTTATATGGATCATGTTTTGTTATTTCAAATCAGTCTTTGAATTTGAGTTTGTCTGATATGTGTTTGTTAGTTGGTTGTGTTTGAAGTTTTTGTGGTATTTTTGATCATCTCTGTTACATTTTGTAAACCGGATATTTTTAACAAAATCTTAATAAATACTGTCATCGTTTTTGATATACATATATGCTATAAAAATTCATGTACGTCCTTAAAATAGAATTATTGAAACTAAAACATTTTTTACACTCGCTGGACTAGTTTTTGTAATCGTTAGCAAGTTTTAAAAGCAGAATTTTGGGTGATATTTACGAAAAGATAACTGTTCTTTTATTTTTGAATTTGAAACTTGATCTGTCTTGCCTTTTTCATCCTGTTTAGTAATACACTTTTTAATAAAAGAAATTTTAGGTTTTGAAGTTAGTTCAGTGTAATGAATTGGTACGAAATATCCATTTCACAGATGACAATGGATATCTTCCGGTCGACTGTCATGAATACAAATCCGTTCCTATACTGGTTGTGACTAACATCGATTGTGACTATATACCGGCTTTGACTACTGAGTAACACGATGGGTCTTATTTTTTATGTTTTATTTTGTTGGACATGGTCTTGTCTGTCTTTCGACTTGACGATTTCTGTCTGCCCCTTGGGTATCTTCGAATACTTTCCTCTGGATATTAATCATTTAAATAAATTCGAAATGATATATGACCTCAATTTAATTCAAGTCAATGCAAGAGGATGATATACTAAAAATTGTCTAAAGTCCAAACGATTTTAAACGACATTTAAAGCATCCCTTGATAAGCATGTATATTCAAATGACAAAAAAATATGACATACACGAACAAAGGGGATAAATAAAACAATCGTTAAAAGGTTTAAACATGTGACAAAAAGAAGACCATACAAAGAAGATGCATCCAGATCCTGAACACATACCTAATCAGATAGCAACAATTTAAGAAAGGCTATATGAAGAGAATGTTTTTTAACTTAGTCGTCAAAACTCAAAACCACATGTCAACATTTTTAGGCTGACGAACAAAAAAGTTATATTCAGAAATCTGAGAGTCGTAACGTTTTAACAACAATTTATGATGGCCATACACAGATAAGTTACGCTCGCATCGCACCTGATAAGTTTTGTCAATTACCTGCCCTATCCGGGTATTCCGGCTTCCTCCACCAGTAAAAACTGACCGCCGCGATATGACTGAAATATTGTTGAAAGGGGCGTTAAACCCAAATCAAACAAACAAAAACCAAAAAATTACAAACGATATGACAGCAACTATAGTAGAACAAATAACACAAATAATCTCAAAAACAAACAGATACGGAATTCTGGGATGTCTAGCATACCCCAGTACGCTATTCCAATATTGTCTCTTTGGGCAATTCTTCTATAAGGACAGTCCAAAACAGCAAAAAATCGTCCAATTAAGAGACAAGTTTAATTTGTTTTTATTTAATTGATATTACAACACATGCCCTGGGTAAAGCAGGGCCTCGCTGTGTAAGTCTCTTCTATCTTCAATATTTATAATTTCCTTTTCCGGGATAATAACCTGGTTTTCCTGGAACATAGGGACCTTTTCCGGGAATAAAACCTCCTTTTTTGGGATACCCGGGATAATAACCTCCTTTTCCGGGATAATAACCTCCTTTTCCGGAAACATAACCTCCTTTTCCGGGATAACCAGGGTAATAACCTCCCTTTCCTTTGTCATATCGTCGAGATCTGTGGTAAATTTTCTGCAATTTTAGATAAAAAGCATATTATATTAACGTTTGTAACCTCGTAGCTTTCTTGGCATCCTATAACAAAGAACATTTAACCCAAATACAAAAACATTCCACGTCTAAGTGAACGACCATTTAATTTAAGGGGGTATGTTTTTAGAGAAAAATGAACCCTACATTTTCACGCTTTTTGAGGGGACTGGCTTCAGAATATTTTTTGTTACCTGCCTGTCCAGATTTTTTTTTTTATAAAGCTGGGCATCAGAATATTTTTTGTGTGTGTGTGAAATACAATTCAGAGTTAAATGGTCGTATACCTAAATGTTACTTAACTGATAAAACTTTCACTGTTAGTTGAAAGGTGCAATATAATGACTGTTTTTACCCTTACATCATGTACATTCTACTTTAAAGACTATCAGTGTGATAGCTCTCAGATATTTTGTTCTGAATTAGGATTCCTACGTGACTTCTAAGGGTATAAAACTGTCTAAAATTATTTTTATTGCAGACTCTGGTTTTATCGATGTCATTGCGTTTATATTCTTGCCTAGTGACTCCTGCTTTTGCTTTCGTAATATCATCAAGCGCATCATTTATAAATACCAGTTGAGAGGTTTTTTAGAAATCATTGCTATTTCTTCACAGGTAATAGATAGAAGCTACCAAGACGAACCAGACATATAAACCATTTTCCCGCCATATTTACCAAATTTTTAACAAAAAAAACGAACGTGCTTACTCATCGACTTTTCAGCTCATTGTGCTTTAGTACAAAGGACGTTAAATAACATCACAACTCGTCTAAAACTTAAAACTTTTTTAAACTGGGCAGTGAGCATCCTTAAAGTGTAATATTATCATCAAAGTGCATAATCTTTCATCATTATGTAAAAAGTTTATCTCGAAAGTGGTTAGTTTTTCATTTATAAGGTATGGACCATTTGATATTCTGGGGTTGGTCTGGGATTTGTATGCGGGACAGAATTTTTTTTTCGTGTATAGTTAGTGTTTTTTCCAATGGCCAGACAGTGGGCCAGAATATATTTTTCACTCCAGATGTTGGTCAAATTATTTTTTGGACAAAAATCAGGGTCAGAAAATTTTTTCTAAAAAAATCCCAGGCCCCCTCCTGAAAATCGAATGATCCGTGCCTAAGTTTTATTTATTAAAAGTTGGGAACAAATCCAAGTGACGTTTGCGGTGTTCTCCGCGACAAATAAATCAGTGTTTTAAGACACTCCTTCTTAAAGACAACAGTGATGTCATGGGGGAGGGGTATGTTCTGAGACGCATTCGTGTCTCAAGATATCGCAAGACACCGATGGTCACCAGATTCGTAATACCCAAGTTAAGTACCGTTCGAAATTTGGAAATTTCCTTCTGGCATCTATCATAATACAAAGTTTTCCACTTAATTCATGTAACTGGGGGATGACGTATGCTTTATGTGCATTTCAAGGTGAAAACATTCATCAGTAGAATAGAAAGTCCGAGATCTAAAGATAGTAAAACGAGTACAAAATAAATCGAAATTTAGTAAGCCAAATCCGACGACAGGGAAAACTACTACATGTAAGTTCAATACGATTTGAATCCTTTCCGTATTTTCAATGCGTTAGAATTTAAACAAATGCAGCAAATATCTATAAAACATTATTTGATATTTCATGTCAGACAAGTTTGACAACTGGTCTGATTAATACCAACTGGAATCATTTCATTATTTCATTAAAATGATTATATGTTATTATACCTCTGCAGATGAACTACTGCCTTTTCCTGCTTCTGCAAAATAAATAATAAAAAATAATAAATATTAAAAAATATACAAAGACAAAGAAAATCCTGTTCTAATGTCCAGCGCCTGTCTAGACCACAAGACGTTCAAAATTTAGTAACACATGTTTACACTAGTGCAAGACGAAGAAAAATTTTGTAATTTAAACGTTTTTTTATTCAAAAGCAATAAGGTCACACGCTGAACAATGAGCATTACAGCCAAATACTATCAAATATGTTTGATTTAGGGATTTTTCTTTAAAACTCAGTTTGCCTTCATATACGCAACGATAAATAACAGCTATATTGCGGTAAAGGTAATCGCTGAACAATACCATATTAGAATTGAAATAATTCACGGCAGCCGCATTTTCTTCTGATTTTACCCTTGGCTCTCGCTGCTCTCGCTGCTCTCGCTCGCTGCTACTCTAGATCGCGGAGAGCAAATTAAACGTGTATATGTAAAATAAAGTAAATCTTCTCTCGGTGTTATAATACCCAAATATCTTTGATTTTACCTTTTTGTCTTTCAAATACATATGCTTCCGTTCCTTTTTGGATAACCATCGAACTTATAAATGAATTGCGTTAAATTTTGAAATGTTGACATATATTGATTACATTTAATGTTTAATTGATTAGCTCACATTTGAAAATTTAATTGTATGTTGTTTATTTTTTTGTATTGTATTGCTTGACCCATATGGGTGTATTATGCAATAAAGTTAATTAATTAATTTAATAAAATGACCATAACAATAAGTATTATTCGGGAACAAAATCATTTTATGAAAAGTTTAAAAAGTTTGTGTGTCTAGGTTAACATATAAATGTTTATAATATTAAGATAGGAGACCTGCATATATTAAAAAGTAATAAAATGAAACATAAGATATGAATAATAACTTACCGACTTGCATTGATGCAACAAAGAGTAAGGCAACGAGAACAATTACGTTGAAAACTTTCATGTTTGCTGTAGTTCTGAAACTTTACGATCACTACAGGATTGTTAGATGAGTTCCACTGAGAATCTCCTTATTCTTATACTGTAAAACTAAGAAACAGATGTTCAAAGTACACGGGAGATTAATATTCTACTGCATATTTGTGCAAATGGAAATATGTGTTTTTTTTTCATCTCCTTAATAGGTAATGATGTAAAAACTGTGTGACATTTATTTAAAGAAAGAATATGGAATATATTCAGGGTTTATTTCCGCATTAACTCGTAGTTTTTCAAAGGCCGATCAAAAAAGGATTTGCACTTTAAATTTTTGCATATCGTATTCTTCGCCCTTGCCCCTATAAGCACTCCTATTTTCATTGAAATCCTTAGGGGCCCCACGCAAACTACCGGTCAAACTCTCGGTATTACAAGATAAAAAAAACCCAGAAAATTCTTTTAAAAAAACGACAATTTGATATCAAGAGACATTTGATGTAGGGGAAGCCTGGAAACTAGAACTGCTCATTTTGTTCGATTCTAAATTACGAAAACGAAAAAATACTTCGAACCGAAATTCCAGATTTTGCAGATCCTAATAAGCGGCTCGTGGTTTAATTGTTTAAGCACCCCATGGTTTATTAAATTTTAAGCGTCCTGGGCCCAGTTGTTCAAAACTGTCGTTAGGCTAACGCAGTCGTTAAACTGTTGTTAGCAAGTCGTTAAATTTAACGAAAAAGTTAAGTGTTGTTCAAAAAATTTAACGAAAAACATTTTGTTAATTATTCGTTTAATTTAGTCAATAAAATAACCTCTATTAAAATTTTAACGACGCATTAAATATGGCTGCCTTCATGCAAGTGCCTGTTCCTGTTCTATGACAAGAAAGGCATTTTAGGAACAAAGAAACTTTCACTTGATTTAAATGATGATGAGTTGAGGCAAAGGTACAGATTTGGCAGAGGGTGTATTTTATACCTGGCTGACCTTCTTAGGGAGTCCTGACAAGGCCAACAAACAGAAATTTCCTTGCCAAATTTGCCTCTGAGCAAAGACATTTTCTCGACCAGCCTCTGACTTATTAAATTGCTTTCCAAATCTGTTAAGTTGGAAGTCCTCAGCCTTTGCAGCTTTTTAGGGGGTTGGGCTTCAGCCATCTTGGATGTAAGTGGTTGCAGTTGAATTGTTGGTAAATTTTTAATTTGCAAAATTGAATTATGGGAAATATATTTTTATACAGTCGTTAAATAACTTAACGAGTGGTTAGTCAATTTTGTCGTTATTTTTTTTTCCAAAAACAGAATTTAACGCAGTAATTAGCAGTAATCGTTAAAATTTAACGAGTCGTTAGGCTTAATTTATCGTTAGCCTAACAACAGTTTTGAACAACTGGGCCCTGTTCTATATTGTAGGAATTCAAACAAACTCTTGGAATTGTATTTTGTTCAGTCTAAAAATCGCACTTTTATTGAAAAAAGCCCTTATATTTGTCCTATAAGGCGTGCTTTTTGTCTCATCTTTCACAATTTTTCCACTATTTTTTAATGTTTATCCTTTAATTCCATACGTTGATACTATATTTAAACAAAAAAAATGTTAATATATTGATGGAAAATAAAACATCTAGGGTAAATATCGATAACGATGAAAAATGAGCAAAAATACTGATTTTTCTGATAGTTTTCCATTGGTTTAAATATCATTTCAAGTTTATCAATGAATGATCAATAAAACTGGTATTGTGATACCGGCTTCGTTTTTACGAGGGAACCCCAGGGCACCTAGATGTTCTACATCCATCATTGTATTATCCAATATATAACTTTCACGACGAGGTTTGACATTTGCCAAGTACTGTCGCTGAAATGTGCCAATACCAATTATCTCTTTTCTGGATATAAAACCCAAAATGTCGTTTTCGATTCTTGTAAAATGCCAAATTTACACCAACAATGCAACTTTTTTCTGCTTTTTCCTTCGAAGTTGTAGATTTATTTCCGCAGGGGATCTTTCTTTTTGAAAAAAATATTGTCTTGTGAAAGGAAGCGATGGAAAACCAAAGGCCATACTAAAAGGGGATAATTCGACAGAGACTTCAATCTCTGGAACACGAATAATGGAACATAAACAAATTAAATACAGCTATGAACAATTTTGGCCCCACCAAAAACCGGTGAAAAGTAAGCAGTACGTGTCTATTTTAAGACATCCGCCTCATTGTCCATTTTCCAATCCGGTATTAGTAATTTCCGGGAAAAGGGAAAGTAAGGACCTCAAGGCAGAGAAAATTACTAGCCTGTTTTTAAGAGGAATTCGAAAATACCAAAGGGGCAGACAGAAATCGTAAAGTCGGAAAACAAGAAGAGCACACAGGTGCAGGACGCGTACTAAAAATATACTCAATATACTACATACACTAACAAGGTAATGAACTTCAATAATGG
>JARWCS010377016.1:0-10054 GCA_034783895.1 Geukensia demissa
TTCAGGGTGGGTGTCCCCCCCCCCCCCGCCTAAAAAAGAAAAAAAAAATTTTTAGTCTTAAATTTCCTAATTTCTATGAGCAGTTCCGGGGGGCCTCGCCCCCCGACCCCCTACAAGGGCACTGCCCTGGACCCGCGCCCACCCTAGCGTAAAATCCTGGATCCGCGGCTGCTTTCTATATGTATTTGCTTTTTTCCGACAACCAGAAGGGTTCAAATGGAAGTCTTTCCAGTTATGAATATTTCGAAGTAACTTAAGAAACAGAAATTAAGAATTGTTATTAGGAATGCAAAATTCAAAAAAGGAGAAGAAAGGAGAATTAATGCACAAGATTAGACAGATAAAACATGTTGAGCTATAGTAATTACATTGAAGACAAGTTTCATTATTTTTTCAAATGCAAAATTATGATAAAGAAACGATTGCATTGACAGGACACCAGAAAATTCAAATGTTTGAAAATTAAAAGATTCAATAGATAAAAGTTATAATTACGATAAGTTTACAAATTCATTTTTTTCACCTCGGCTAATCCAAACAGACATTGATTGATTGGGACTGTTTGGGTAGGGCGGTTAATTTAGCCCAAGCAACTGGCCACCAACGACCAATCATTACGAGCTGTTGCAAAGGGTTCTTTAACGTGCTGAGAGCGTGGCATTCTCCCAACACAGGACCGAGTGTTTTACGTCTCCTCCGAAGGACGGGTTGAGAATTTATTCATCCCGCCCAACCAACGAACGCCCTTTTATAGGATGAGTTCTAACCGGAGAAATCGAGTAGCCTATGTCTTTACCCCTGCAACTCTCGGGGTGGTCGAGTCTTTCTCCATCCCGCCCAACCAACGGACGCCATTTTAGCAGTGATTTTACCTGCAGACGGAGAAACCGAACGGCCTATTTCTATACCCCAGCCACCTCGGGGCTCGTTCTCTTAATAATTGGAAAAATAACACATGGTTCTTTCACATATTTATCTTTGTTACTAATTTTGAAAAAAAAATCTACCAAGTCTGTAAGTTCCGGGAAGTCAAAAGGCACCGATATACCCAAAGCTAGTCAACTGGTCGGCATGCTGCATTGTATTTTCAGGTCTGTTGATTGACAACTTCTGAACACCGTCAGCACATAATTGTCAAAGATAAAAATGTATGTCTTTACTAAAATACCCCCACCCCCGAAAAAAATATATATACACATAATATATTGTTAAAATATATTCTATGCAATTCTTTCGATTATTTTTAGCATATTTTTAATACGTCAACACTATATTGACTGTGTTTTTTATACTGAGACCGCCTTGGTGGTGTAATGGTTACCGTGCTCGCCACAAATGCGGAAGAAGGTATTTGCTGCTTCTCCGCTATGCACGCAACATTTAGAAATAATGAAAAGACGGGTAGTCCTAGAGTCAATATAATGTGTCGGGGTAAAATTGCATGTGTTCCTGTGGACTGTTGCTTTCGTGAGCTAGCATGTTAAAAATCCGACTCAGCGTGTCGGTCTAGTACAAAGCAGGGTTCATCATCATTGTTCGTTAATGTGCTCTCGTCCTGAATATGCATGATATATTTGCCGCTGGACGTTAAGCGACACTGATTTTTCCCGGATGCGCATATACCCCCACCCTAACTTCAGGCCCCTGCGTTTGTACTAGAATTTACTGAACGTTGTTTTATTCAGTTTTAAGTCACGGTTTGCTGCTTAACGCAAATAGGCAAATATTTTTATTTTTATGCGTATTCATTACGAGAACAAGTTCAACACTTATCAAAAATGCAATTAAGAGGTGGGAAGTTACACAACACTACAACGACTTTCGACTGTCACCCGGAAAATGTAATCGGTAAGGCACGGACCATTTGATTTTCTGGGGAGTCCTGGGATTTGTATGTGGCCAGAAATTTCTTTCACCCGCTTCGCGTGCCAGATTATTTATTTCATGTATAGTTAATGTAAGAAAATTTCTTTGGAAAATTTATTTTTCAATGGCCAGACAGTGGGGCAGAATATTTTTTTCACTCCAAATGCTGGCCAGATTATTTTTTTGACAAAAATCAGGGTCAAAAAACCTCCATAAAGTGTGGCATTTGCTTCAAACATATCACGCACTATGGTCTACAACCAGGCTTTCCTTTTTATAACTTGGAAACTCCGGGTCATCTGGGAGATGCTCTGTGTCAGCTCTGTTGGTCGTGCCCTGGAAACAGCTCCGGTGCTAAGACCTATTTAGAAAAGAGTTTACTAAATACTTTTCTTTTTTTTTTCCTTCTCCTGGCGAAAATTTCTATTCCGATGTTGAAATTGGTTACAAATGTATTTATACTTTATGCCATTTAACTTTTTTTAATGGAGAAGGTACAATTTGAGACGTTTTTGATCTCGAAATTCCACTGAAATAAAGTTTTATTATATAGAAAAAAAATATAGTTGTGAAATATTAGAATACGTCCAAAACAAAATATTAGTCACACATTTTCGACATCATTAATATTCAGCTTCAGTGTGCTAAAGATATAAATCGTCCTATTCTAGGCCAATTACGATTTCTAAAATTAACAGTTAATGAAATAATTGCTTCATGGAAAAAACGTTTTCCTACTCAAATAAAGGAAATTTGTAAAATTTGTAAAAATAGATATAAATATATTATTCGACATATTTGAAAAACTACCCATTTCGATATAATACAAATGATTGGTCATATAGAAAGAACTGCTGGAATTCAAAACTTTCAATATAAGGCCACTCCGAATTTAGTTCTTTGGATTCTTTGTGGCAAAAAAGGTGAGAATGGGCGAAATTTTTTTGTTTTAATTTTTTTCTTGAAACGGCAAAATATTGGAGCGCAACCTCAAAAATTGATGCGAAAACAGCAGTTTAGATTTTTCCCTTCATTTATGTATTTTTTTTAGGAGCGAGCGAGCAAATTTTTATTTTTATATCTAGGAATAACAGTGAAAATTTCTAAAAAGTGAGATAAAAATGGAGCGAGTAAAGTTTTTTTTAATTTTGAACATATTACAAGAATATTAGAAGCGAGCGAATCCGAAGAACTATCAATTAATTTGGGTGGCCTAATTTGAATTGTTTTATTAAATGGCCGCCATAGTGCCATAGTCAGTAAAGTGTTCAGAATCTACTTTAAGGGTCATTAGATAGTCGTGTATCAAACGTGTGAATCGTTTTCCGACATTCAGGATGGCGGAGTACAGCCAGACGAAGTTTAAAATAGTTTCCAATAGAAATTTCCCTTGAAGATATATTTGTGTGAAATTGGAAACAAACTGTGGAAGAGCATTTAGGAATTGCAAGACATCATAGCTGCCATAATGTCATTAACTTACTTGTTAGCACCCCATGAGAAATCTAATTTTTGGTTATTATCCCGAAAAACTATAAAAGACACAGAGATACAGGTAAGTTACTGTCTATTAAGCAGATTATGCAAAGATGACAAAAGCAAGCGACGTTATTGCTTGACAGCACGATCTTATCCTTCACAACAATCCATCATTTTTAAAAAATTTTATCCCTGTAGACCTATGCAGGAATTATTGGTCAGTACAGATCAAAGGAATTTCTGCAAATTTTTGATAAAAAAAATAAAAGCAAACTTTCAAAATGAAAAAGAAAGAAATGAAGCACATTCCTTAGTAACATCTGAAAGAAAACGGAATACTAGAATTTCATAGAGGAATGTAAACACCTAAAACAGAAACGGAATTATGTAAATAAAATGAGTGACATTTATAAGTAAAGACTATTTACCAACCTCGATTTATCCTGAGTAACAACAGCTAGTTTATCTGATTGAAGTGGCCGTGGTTCTCCATTAACTTTTACACTAACATCTCTTCCTTTCTCAACCTCAACCCTTGTTTTTTCAACCACCACGGTTATTATCTAAATTTCAACAAATCATTCTTTTACATTTCTAATAATTAAATAAATAGATAAATGAATAATAAAATATTAAAATCAGACAAAACTTATTAAATCTTTCTTGTTACAACATCCGTAAACATAAAGTATTTAATGCAGAACTGCTACCATTGGAATTCAAAAGCCTTCTTAATAATTGACTTTTATAATTTTGCCCTTTTAGTCTTTTAAAGTACGTTTGAAATTTGATAGTTATTTCATGATCTTAAGCTACATCAAACTAGTTTTTCACACTTTTCTGCAGTAACTTTGATGTTGTGCGCCAGTGATTTGCAGTAGTAGAAAAAAACCTAAATATAGAGCGGCTTAGTTTCTTTATTTTTTTGTTCTTTAAAAGTAGACATTAATTGTAAACTTCCCAATCAATAACTTTAAGAATGCCTCTTTCTACGGTTTACTAAAGAGTCAATCGGAATGACAATTTAAATCATCACAAAGACCAGTTAAATGCGTTGTTTTCAACCTTATAGCCATGAATATGTATGTCAAAGACTGAAAACTTGCAAGTTTACCTGACACTCTGATACTGTGTCATTAAATGATTTGCTTATTTTTTCAGTACACTTTCAATTCTTTCGCCTTGTCTCATTACCTTTTTCTTTGGATCATCTTGGGATTTTCTTGCTTTGACAACAAACTTTGCTGCAGATGAACAATCCATAGCTAGAATAACATCACATGACTTTGTTTCCGGTAACTCAATAACATTATTGTCAAGGGTTCTAATGGAACCTTCACGTACTTCACATTCTCCTAGAAACAAAAACAAAAAAACAGGATAAAAACGATTTTTTGAGAATTTAGATCAATCAATTGATATGTTAAAAGTATATGGAAATATTTGTAACTAATATAAGTATTTCAGAAAATAAAAAATGTGTTTATTGGTGAACATATATTGTTGTTTCTGTTTTGCCTTTCTTTTTGTTTAATAAAAGTTGTTTGACTTTATTTTTAATGTTGACTTAATCATTTACACCAATTTTTCTGCTTTACCTGGTAACCTCTGAAGTGCTGACAACATTGGCGCCTTAAGTGGCATATCACTTGGCAATTTTACCCTGTCGGCTCTATAAAACATTTCTAGATAGGCAAAAAATGGAATGTTTATCCCATAAAATTTGTCTGTCTCTGCTGGTGTCATAATCGTCAGGTCAAACTGAAAAAAAAAAATTGTTGTATTTGATTATAAAAATTCATTTTTTATTTTGTTTTTAATTTTAGAGGTCACAAAGTAATTTTAATGGTAGATCAATTCATTTCTTTATCTTTAAAAGTTTTATTACAAACAATGCACTATGATTTCATTATTTTGTTTTGTACCGTGTAATCAAAAACGCCAACCCCCAAATTTTTTCTGAAAGCATTTTATAAAAGCTATCTGCCCCTCTGTTTTCTCGTACTTGAACTGCAGTCTCTCTGTCATTTTACCCATATCTTTCATTTTAATCTTTACAATTTTTATTTAAAAAATTATATCTGTTGGTTTTCTTTCTTTTTGTAACATTGTGTATTTTCCCATATAAGTCAAGTGTAGAATACACATGCGAGAGATCAATAGTACAGAGACAATACAAATTCGAAACGGACTAAAAGATCAAACGAAAAAATTAGAAATTCCTTGTTACTTCAGTAACTACTATCTATGGGAAATTTCAGGTATGATGTACCTTAAATGGAGAAGTAATATCAACTGGCCTCAAATCACATTCTCGCTTAGTCGCTTTATATTTGAATGTTTATATAATTAAACGAAAAAAAGTGGTTTTATAACATCTGTAAAGATGAATTTTATAAATATCTTACCTGTTCATTATTTCTCCTAATGTCAAAGAAAACTTCAAATCTGTCAGCATTGAATTTAGGCATATAAAACTCTGCATGTCTGTAATAAGCAAATTTAACATACTCTTGGAAACGCCAGAACAGCATGCGGTGATAAGTGTCAAAGTCGCTCTGAAAACAGAAGAATTCAATATATAAACGTAAAAATGATAGTTATAAAACAATAAAATTTACACTGAAGCAAGTATCTCATATGCTTTCCATAAGACGCACAAAAATATTATTTATCGAAGATTATTACACTTTGTGGTCTTCATGTAATAAAACCTGTATATTTCATGCATTTGATATGTTAAGCTGTGTCAGCTATTCTAAAATGGGATTTTGAAATACTACATATTAACTGCTTCATTTTGCGTGCACAAAAATTAAATATAGATGTCATGCATAGGAGAACAGACTAAGTACGCTTTGTCCACACGGAAAAGAGAAAATACGAAAACGGCACACAAAACACTAAGCTCAAATAAGAATAACTAACCTTGGTATATGTAACGGTAAAGTGGTAATGACGGAACATGTTGAGTTCTCGCTTTAGTTCTCTGTATGCCTGTCTTGACTGAACTGTTGGGTCGTCTTTCTCCTCAATGTACCTCTGTACCCACTCATCTCTACTGGAGGTCATTTGTCTCGCCTCCCACTGAAGCTGATCCATCGATTTCTCCCAAATACCCTTTTATTAAAAAAACATTAAAAAAATTGTTTTCAATAGACATAGTTTTTGTTGAAAAATTGCATACCAGATAAAATTTAAAATCAACATGTTCAATGGGTATCATTTTTTAACTTCTCATTGGAGCACAATCAATTAATTTATCAGGCTTGCTGATTATATATTGAAAGGCAAATATATTGAGAGAAGAATTTACCTGTATATGAAACACTTTCGATGGAACTCCGCTGTAACCAAATCTGAAGTCCACATTCAGAAAGATATTATCATCAGCGCTCCGGCTGGATGTTAGTGTCTCTGATGAGGATGAGTCTTTTCTACTTCGTTCTCCACTTTCTCTGCTTTCCTTCTCTTCTCGACTAGCAGGTATTTCCTTGGATGTTTCAGACCTATCTACGGACGCTTTTAATTTTCTAATTCTTTCCAACACGCGGTTTGAAATGTCAAAATTAATAATTTTATCGCTTTGTATGGATTCTTCTATCTCGGGTGCTAATTTGACCTTAAACATATCTTGGACTTTGTTCAAAAGGAGTATCTGATGTTCAGCGATGTCTTTTAAATGTTGAACACATGGGCTAATATGACGGATCTCATCTGCTTTTTGGGCAAGCTTGTTTGATATTTCTTGCAGTTTCTTTATAACATCAACAGCCTGATCTTTATCAAGGCTAGATGACTTCGACAATAATACTGCAAGTTTAATTTGTTGAAGTCTTAGTTTACTTATGTCTTTCATAATCTGAATATCTCTCTGAGAAGAACTACTGCTATGTAAACGTTTAATTTCTTTCCTGGCATTTTGCAGTTCAGCAACAAGCGAAATAGCCCGACTTTGCTCGATCATATTTTTGACAAGGGATCGCAGCTCTCGGTCATCAGCCGTACTTTGACTACTTTCTGGCGATAAAGTTTGATATCGTTTTCGCTTCTCGAATTCTTTCATGGCTCGAACTACCTGTTGATGTTGGATTATAACACTTAAAATCCGGAGGGTAGCTGGATCAGATATGTCCTCCAACGACTGTAGTGGTACTTTTTCTATGACGTCATCAGTTTTTCGTATAAGTTGCTGTATATTTCTTTTGTCAACTGATTGTGATGGGTTAATAGCCGCACTTAGAACCTTTGCTTGTAGACGTCTAAGAATTTGAACTTCAGGTTGGTCACTTCTTACCGAGCCACCATCTCTCTGTTCAGCTTCTGATTGTTTTTGCAGAACCCTTTGAATGCTCTTTTGAACTTGATCTACATGTTGCTTCAGCTGCTGTTGTTCTGGACTGCTAACAATGCCTTTCAGAACATCTGCAACCTTTTGTAATCGCTCTAAATTATCTTGTTGTTGCAGAACAATGCTTTTCATCAATACATCCTTAACCAGATCACCAGCTCCTGCATTAATATGTTTTGCTACTTCATTACTTAGACGTAATGATTTATCGGCCAATTCTTTAACTTTCTGTAATTTGACAGACGCGTCCAGTACGTTATATCTTTGTTTCTGGAGCCCTTTCAGTTTTCTTGATACCCGTTTCTGTTCCTTAACAAGTCTTATTAATTCCTGTTTACTCTTGCCTGTTAAGCGTTCATTTTCACGTACAACCTCTTCAATTACTGCACTCATTTCTCGTTTGCTACTTGATGGACTCATTTTCCTGTCAATAGCTTTAGATTCACTACCCCTTGACTGCTCATTGATTATGCTGTCTAATGCTTCTTTCTTTTCATGCCGCTTTATGTATTGTTGGATAAGTCTTTGGACCTTCTTTTGATGGGATGGATCTAGTAAGGATGACGGTTCAATGTCCATTTCAGGATAAGCAAACCTTCCTTTCATGTCGAACTTAAATAAAATTTGTTGAAATTAATAAATAGTTCACATATTTTTGTAGATTCCGTTTAAACTGATATTGCAGCAACAAATAGATTTACATTTGGATATCAGTTATGTTTTCAGACTTATCATTTGATTTTTTTTTCGTAAATAATATGAACAAAAGCTGTCTGTATATATTCTCTCCAGCTGTGATCGTTTAAAAGCCAGACGTTAATCATGCAAATCATCACAAGTACAACGTTACCTACTATGAATATCTGTGTTTACCCTAATTCTGAGCACATTATCTTTTATTTTATTTTAAATTCATGTATGTTTTTTAAACGTGTCCCAAAATGGTATGACAAGGGTCTTTTGGTAGCCGCTCTTATTACGTCACTGACCCATGTACAGATAATGTATATACTTGTAAACTGTATTTAAAAATATATAAAACAGAAAACCCATTTCAAGTACTCGAACTCCAGAAACTTGTTACCCAATTCGTATTTAAACCAGCCAACAATTTGGCTATGGTGTGACGTAAATAATTCTTGGAAGTATTCAAGAATGAAATTATAAATTATTTTACTTTCCTAGCCATACATTTTACTGAATTACAATTAAACAGTCAGATTCCCGACACAGAAAACCTTAAAGGCCCCTCTTAAACATAGTAAAGTCCCAACCATCTATTGGTTGGAAACAAGACAGTTCGGCACTAAGACACTTCTGCACCCGTTGTTCAAGACAGAACGGCACCCGTTCAAAGACACTTCAGCATCAAGACAAGATGATTTTAAGTATATATCACATAGGCTACTATATGTAAAACTAAGTTTGGCTGTGGCGATAACTTTGGTAGTTATGTGGAGATGCCGGACATAATTTCGTTAGAGGAACAACATTCTACTTAGATTTGGGTCCAATTGGCGTAGTAGTTTCTGACAAGACGACTTTCTACTGAATTTCCCTTATGGTCCTATGTTAAACTAAGTTTAGCTGCGTCGGTCATCTTGGTTGACTGTCGGGGATGCTAGACAAAGATCATTCCACCATAGTTTGAATGCAATTGGCTCCATTCCACCAATGTTTTTGCAATTGGCAGATAAGAACATTGTTAACTGAATTTCTCACAGGGTTCTTTGTTCATTAAGTTTGTCTGTGGCAGCCACATTGGTAGGTGGGTGGGGATGCCGGACATTATTTTGGTAGAGGACCACCAAAGGACCATTCCACTTAGGTTTGGTTGCAATTTTCCCAAAAGGTCCTATTTTAAACTAAGTTTGACCACTTCGTCCAATTTGTTGGGGATACCGGACAAAATTTTGGTAGAGGATAATATAAAGAACATTCCATTAATTTTTGATTTCATCATTCCTCATTGTCATTAATCAGTCTTTAAAACAATGACACCAAATCGATCAAATTAGATCCACTAAACCACGTCTTCTGACCTAACTAGTTAAACAACCTACAAACGCCTCCATGGACCGTCCGATTAAAAAAATATTAAGTTGCTTTTTGTTGTATGGGACGTTAAAACTTTCAACCACCACCTCTTTGGTGATAATTGGAAAAAAGACAGTTCGGCACTAAGACAGTTTTTCACCCGTTGTTCAAGACAGATCGGCACCCGTTCAAAGACACTTCGGCATCAAGACAAAATGATTTTAAGTAAATATCACATAGGGTACTATATGTATAACTAAGTTTGGCTGTGGCGCTAACATTGGTATTTGGTGGGGATTCCAGACATAATTTCGTTATGAA
>JARWCS010377027.1:0-10053 GCA_034783895.1 Geukensia demissa
ATTTCTCAGTAACTATACATGGCAGGTCAACAATATTGGGTATGCATATGCATCATAAGGAGTACATGTCAGTCTGGTATATGTCTTTTGTCCTTGACCTCAATTTCACGGTCCATTGACTAGTGTCAAGTTTTCATGCTTAGGTCTATTCTCATTTACTATAAGTTGTAGGTCAACAACACTGAGTGTGCTTATTGATTATTAGGAGTACATGTCAGTCTGCCACATGACTTTTGTCCTTGACCTCAATTTTACGGTTCATTGACTATGGTCAAGTTTTCATGCTTAGGTCTATTTCTCATTTACTGTAAGTGGTAGGTCAACACTATTAAGTGTGCTTATTGATTATTAGGAGTATATGTCAGTCTGCCACATGACTTTTGTCATTGACCTCAATTTCACGGTCCATTGACTAGGGTCAAGTTTTTATGCTTAGCTAGGTCTATTTATTATTTATAAGTGGTAAGTCAACAATATTGGTTGTGCTTATTGATTTTTAGGAGTACATGTCATTCTGCCACATGTCTTTTGTCCCTGACCTCAATTTCACGGTCCATTGACCAGGGTAAAGTTTTCATGCTTAGGTCTATTTCTCATTTACTAAGTGGTAGATCAACAATATTGGGTGTGCTTATTGATTATTAGGACTACATGTCAGTCTGCAACATGACTTTTGTCCTTGACCTCAATTTCACGGTCCATTGACTAGGGTCAAGTTTTAATACTAAGGTCTGTCTCCCATTTACCATATCACATGAAAACAGGCATTGTAAAGAATTTGAGTTATCTTTCTTTGTACAGTACATGTAAATGGGTCTTTCAGAATCTTTTAATAGAAATCAAGTTGGACAAACAGGTTTTGTCAAGGCTGACCATTAACTGAAAACTGGTTAGACAAGTTATTTTAATACACTGGTCTGAGTTGGGTGTTGTCAGTATTGCACCTGGACATTGTTGAAGTCAGATGTGAAGTTCTGACTGGTTGGACCAATTTGGAGCATATATTGCGTGTCAGGGCAGATATTGTGTTCAGGAGAATTCATAAATATTTCGTCCATCAGCACAATAAAGAACTCATAGGTAGGTTTTTCACCCTCCCCCACACACACATATTGGCGCTGCCCCACCCAATGTTGTGTTTGAAAGATTTTGCATGGAATATTATCGGTTTCAAATATTATATATGGTGAGCAGGTAACTACAATAATGTAGCTCCTGTGACAAACTTGTGTTTAGGCGGAAAAGTTTGTCAGAGGAGCTACATTATTGTAGCTAGGTGCGCAGATTGTAAATGAAAGTATACATGGCAGTTTTCTCTATTAAATCACTAGTTCAGTTGGTCAAAAATATCTTTTGTTCCTTTCGCAGGGGACTTGGCTTTTGGAGTATATTTGACCTATAAGGGAATCCGGATTCAGTTGCCCTAAAATGCATTCACCCTAATTCACATTCGCACTGGGTCCGTTCGCCCTAGGTTCGTTCGCTCATTATGAACGTTGTATATATTATTATACTTTAATCTCGTTCACGTTAATATTGATGAAAAACACTTTTTGGTCAGTTATGATAGCTGTTTATTAGATAATCTTACTGTATATATGCGGCCCACCTAAGCACAGATTACTTATTAACGTTATTAACGTTAACATTGCTTTATCATGTGATTGTGTTGACATAGAATATGTATTTATTACAACTTTGATATAGAAGGGCGAACGGACTCGGGCGAATGAACCCAGGGCGAACGAACCCGATACCAGAAGAGGCAAGGGTCACAAACTGACATCTTGAACATGGACCGGATTTACAGTATATGTTACATGAAATTAAAAACAATAGAAACAAAGGATACATGATTTGTATGTTAGAATGGAATCCGTCCCTGAAACTATAAAAATATCTGAGAAATGCATTTTCTTCTAGCAGACAACTGTCATACGGGTACTGGCGACGTCTCGCTCTAAACGAGATCAGAACGAGATTACATTAAACCGATGTGAATTTTCAGACTGTTGATCAATTTAAGGTAAAATTAATATTTCTAGGACCCCAGATCGGAAAGTTATGAGGTCTAATGATTGATCGCCACGTACATACTCTAAATAGATACCCTTGAATTTGTTGCAGTCGCTACAAATCATTTATTTTTTGTTTGTTTTGAAAAGGGGGATGGTTCCCTCTTTAATGTCCAAAAAGCAGTTCAGTTTCTTGTTTATCTTATACTCAAAATTCATTGGTGACAGTTTCTGAAGTACGAATATGCAAGAGAAGTACAGTTTATGTAAATAAGAATCACCTTGGTATATGCTTCGAAAAATCGTTTTTAAAAAATCTCTACTCTAGAAGTCTAGTCTCTACCTACTGTGACATTATATAGCTACAAATACAAATACAAATGATTTTATTGCTAATCAAAGCGCCCCGAGAGGCAGATCAATTACAAGTGATAAATTAAAGTATACAAATGATTTAAGTTGATTAAGGTGATTGGACATATCAAGAAAAGACACATCCTTAATTAATTTACAAATAATTCTTCTTTTTTTTTTCGTCCATTCAGTCATTTTTTGCAGTTGGAAGAGCAAAAAAAAAGGGCATACTACCTGCTTGATACTACTTGGATCATACCCGTAGCCAGGGGATTCGAGGGGTTCGGACGAACCACCTTTGAAAATCAATAAGCACTATAGTATATATTAAACTCGCAATTCAGATTGAAGTCTGACTACTAGTCATTAAAGTCTCAAAATCGTGACTTTCTGAAATGCAAAACAGTGCCATGATATGGCTAGATTGCAGGATTTTGACCAAATACCCCAGACCCCCGGCGTGAAATTCGCTTTGAGGCGCTCGAAGCCCCCCCTCCCTTTCGAAAATTTCTGGCTACGGGTATGGAGATTCTAGAAAATCATCATTATACAGTGTTATTTTGATTACTGTCAAATGGCTGTGTGAATTGTGGCGTCCGTGTTTTCCACTGTGATGCTGATGATAACACTCAAAACGCGTTTCCATGAGAAACCACAAAGCACCGTGAGTAAAAATCCATGTCATGATAATGATGTGATATTTTGACAAAGACGGAAAAAGACATGGGGTTGGTATCATCAATGAGAATGGAGAATTACTGACTTCTATGTTGGCAATGACCTTGTTATACACTTATGGGTAAAATAATAAATAAAAAAGGACGTTCCAACAGATTCTGATATTGATTATAAACGAAAACGTCAAAATTTCAAGGTTTGTCGCCGCAGCACTTAAACAGCGGGGCGCATATAGGAAAGTATACAGCTTGTGGTTTCTTCTTAACAGTGTTATAAGTTATGGACTAAACAGCCTTTGTGTAGTACGAAGCCCATAGGATTCTATTATTACTAAATTTATTAGTCAAATTAGTCATTTGATTCTACCTGTTGGATAGAAAATTAAAAAAATATATATATACATAAATTTATAATAATAAAATGCAAATGCGGCAAATTTAACTGTTAGCCAATAGAGATTTCCTGGTATCAAATAATTTGACTAGTATTGTACTTAATTCATTTATAACAAAGTCATCTTCTGAAGATAGTAACCAAATAAATTTATCAGTTTCATTCAGATTGCTAAAATTTTTGTATTTACACTTTATCTGGTCAATAAAATTAATTCTGATATCATCCAAAGATGGACACTTTAGTAAAAAATGAACTTCATCTTCAACACTTGAATTATCACACAGTTTACAATATCTTTCATTTACAGGTAAGTTTTTGTATCTGCCTTTTTCAATCTCTAGATCATGGGCACTGATGCGGAATTTTGTCATGATATTAGTATTTTTATTATTACAGGATAAGAGGTATTTTTCAAATTTAATATTATGTTTAAAACTTCTATAAGTTCTTAATTTATTACCATGACCTCTGCCTTCTCTGTCATCATTTAATTCCTGGTGCCATAAATGGTTATACTTTAATTTCAATTTATTATAAATATATACCTTTAGTTTAGATTTTAATCTCAGTATCTGATCAGTATTTATATCAAAATATTTACAAATAGAGTTCATACATCCAACCCAACTATCTTTACCATCTTCAAATAATGCTTTTGATGCTCCAAAAGCTACATGTGTAAGTGTTTCACTTACCACTGATAAAATGAAAACAGAATAATAGAAATATATACTAATGTGATTGCTAATCACAATTGTATATCACAATATACTTATCACATCTTCCTATTTGAGCCACATTAGTATTTCTAGAAGAAAAAAAATCATGCTTATTATATTTTGTATATTGATTTATATCACTTACAGTCACACCATATATATAGTCAGTAAATTTATTACGTATTCATTATGTTACTTGTGAATGACTGTCAGAAATAGATGAACAGAACCAAACCAGAAAGTACTTCAGATTTACAGAGAAAAGGGTAGTGTGGACTGACTTTATAAATGATAAATTTTTTAACAAGCACTTCGCACAATTTCTTTAACTCAAATGCCGTCTTTATTATTTTTTTAATACAAAATCTTAAGGTTGCCTTGTGTTGAAACAGGAGTTCAAAGAAATGTTAATTGTAACGTCACAAGAGAAACAAATCATGTTCAAGTGAATTTTTATTGCTTTAGTTCATACCACTATTTGCACTAATGACCATTCATATGTATTTTACTCAAACTGGATATTCCCATTTGGAGTATAACAGAAGAATGAAAAATTACAGTTAGAACAGACAGATAGTGAGACTATGAGAATCTTGGAAAATTCTTGTCGCGGCGTGAGACTGCGAGAATGAGACATGATAACATCTGTCTTCTCTTAGTATGCAAAGGTGCCATGCTCACCTGTTGGCTGTGCCTAATCTATTAAATTAGCTCTATATCTGTGACAGCCATGGTAAAATATTTCATTTTTGTATTTAAATCTAGATATGATAATATCACACATTTGTGGTGAACATGGTGAAGGGACTATTCAATTGCTCTACCATTAAATTCAAATATACCCTGTATTACCGTGAAGTATTATCTTAAAAAATTCTATAATATATTCTTTAGTGCAGCTTTAATTACTTTGTTGGAATTGTTAAGATTTGCAGGTGCTTGTTCAGCTTGTCTTTAGTAATTGGTTAGTCTCTGTTACATAAAATCATGTAGTTAAGTTTTAAAGTTTTCCCTATATAACATGTATAAAGAATGTTTTTCACAATAAAGCAGGAAATGCTTTTCATCCTCTAAAGAACCTGTACTACAAGTTTCATTTTTTTCTTTGGTTTTGGAGTATCAAGGTTCATGTAGCTCATCAATTTTCCACTAATAGAATTTTTCAAAACTTTTCCAAATGATGTCAGTACATTTAGCCTTTTTAAAAAGTAAAATTAACAATATATTTTTAGACTTGCTGCTTGAATAATTCCTTTAAGCATTCAAGTCTTGTTAAAGTGTTTGTCAGTGCCTTCACTGAATCCCATCTCAACACCTTTCAAGTGTAATCTAGAAATTTTAAAGGGGAACAATGCAACAATGCGTAGTAATCCCCATGGTAGGCAAGACTCATTTAAAAGACATATTTTTGTTTCTCCTGTGATTTTTAGTTGCGGAAGCAAGGCATAGGTATTACTCCCTGGTCGACGGCAGCAGCATAAACTATTTAGTAAGCTCTGCATCTCTGGAATTGTTTGACCCAGGTTAACCAGATTTGGTTTGCTGAAAACCTGCAACAAGTTTTTACAGTCAAGTCCATTTCTCCACAACTGTTATACTTATGTAGCAAGTTCTTGGTGAGTACTTGCCAGTCTGGTATGTCATCCAACCTTGACCTCATTTTCAAGGTTGATTGACTTTGTAATTTTTTTACTCTTGAATCTATTTCTAAAAATGTTTTACCTAGACTCATTATATTTAGGGCCACATTTAAAAATATGTCTGTTTCCCCTCTCCCGACCCTTCGTCAAAAATAGGGTAGGTAGGTAGGCTCATAGATTTTTTTTTTTCATTTGTCAAAATATTTATGTAAATATTTATCATCCATATGGTGATGAAAAAAGTCGTAGAAAAAATAAAAAGTTTAATAGCCAATAAAAACTTTTGGGTAGGGACCATTTTCAGTGGGTCGGTAGGGAGAGGGGAAACAAACAACTTTTTAATTTTGGCCTTATTAGCCATCTACAAAAACTGTAAATTTTGTGCAGGATGGAAATTTAAATTGGCTGTCTTGACCCAACTATACATAGGACTGCACAACAACTTTGGTAAAAAAATTCTTGTAAAAATTGTTCTTATTATTATTTCATTAAAGGAATTTTTCTTGCATGGTTCAGACCAAAATTTAAATTATTTCTGCCCATAAAATATTAATAAATGAACCTGGCTTTCACAGGCAACTTAGTTTAGGGATTTTTGTCAGCCAATGGTTAAAGTATCCAGAGGATGTGTTGGATGAAGGGCATTCTATCAGGTAGCCAACAGGCTTTGCGGGTCGAATATGCGGAGTTTACTTGTATGGATGTCCGTATTTTCCACATATTTTTGAGTCAAAATACCCTCTATGGATTCATGTTGAAAATGTACTGTAACTATTCAGAGAAAAATTTACAGTTTATCACTGATGCTTTACATGGAATCAGATTGTAGGAAACAAGAAGGTGAAGATCAGAATTTGTTTACATTTTCCATTTTACTTCATTTTGTCAGACAGCATTAAGCTAGAGTCAAATCTCGACATGTCAAATAGCTCGAACACCAATGGTAATTTGAATTCTTTTGGTCCATTCTGTGATCTTTGCATATTTAACAGACATTATTTTGCCAATGTAGAAATAAAGCGGATATGGGTTACGGGAAGTTGATTTCTATGTGTAATAAAGGATGCAATACGGGAAAATCCCAGTTTCGAATAGTGGAATTCTGCTAAAAAACGGAAAAAAACCATCCCTGATTTAAACTGTGCAATGCCTCTATTTCCGTCAGCACTACTTAAATCAAGTAACTGCATCAAGCAAAAGATTTGAGAGAGAATTGAAAAAATTAAGACCTTTCAAATTATGTAGATTTTTAGTTTGAGCAAATTCATATTGCTGCAAGCTTTGCAAATTTTTACATCTTTGTTAAGCAGTTTAACAAAACACTTTAGAGTTCTACATATCAAGTCACAAGCAGCAGGTATCAAGATGGTTGCTGTTATACACAAATCTTTATAAAATACAAAATACTTCGTGTTCAATGATAATTTCCCCCCACACTTAATAAATGAAAACACACTTAATTGGCAGTGGCTCTGTTTATAAACAAGGACAACCTAATGGTAAACACTATATGGAGTTGGTGCCTGTTTTAGAATTGTTTTACTCTTCATTTTACTAGAAGATATAAATTGGTCACTTGTGGGTTTAGGCCATCGAAGTTTGACAAATTAAAAAGAGATCTTACTTTCGACTTTGTTTCTGGTTACTACCACAGGAACAACATATTCCCTCCTCTTCCTCGTCGTCAAGTTCTGAGGGACCAGGGTTGTTAGGGGAGCCATCATATGATATAGACTGATGCTTCCTAATCTTACTGCTAGCAGACTGAAAGATATGTTTAACATTAATTGTTGCATTTTACATTCATTGAACCAAACAACTTAAAATAATCTAATAAATGTCAATGGGAACAGGGGACATTATTGGTTTAGGGTTGATCACAGTTTTCAAAATATAAAACTGACTGTACCTGTGCAGTGCCCCCTGGTGTACGAAACTTTGAAGATGGTTTGAAATCATCATCCTCTTCATCACTTTCAGGTATAACTATTGTTGACATACTTTTGGTACTTTTGGCATTTGGTGTTTCTGAAACAATTTTTTAAAAATGTTTAATTGATTGAAAGTTGTTTAATGTCTACAGTAAAAATTTCATGCATATTCAGGACATGGTCATATCAATCAGTGATGAATTAAGCCGGATTCATACTTGACTAATACTCTGAACCAAATTTTTTAACATGCTAGCTCACAAAAGCAAAAGTCTGCAGGAACACATGCCACTTTACTAAGAATATTCAGACTCTGAATCGACCAATCTTTGTTCTTGCTATGAAATGCTGCATGCATTGATAATTTTAATATGTTTGGTTTGACATTGCCGTGGATTGAATCCAAGACCTTGGATAATTGAGGTTAGCACACTAACCAACACCTATCGGGGCAGCAAAAAATCAATGAATTTGCTTGTTTAGTTGAGACCACACCATTTTCAACAATATTTCATCACAGTGGTAAGTTTTGTTTTTATAGTAAAGTATTCAGGCATACTTGGTAAAGCTACCAACATTATGAAGGTAACTGATAAACCTCATTACAAATGTGTTGTGTAAAAAATTCTGGGAAACATGATTTTTATCAAGTTTTAATATATAAGGTTTTTCATTATCACCATCTACTGACCCCCACCCAACACATGGGCATATAACCACTAAAACTCCTTAAAACTGGTTTATCCAATTAAAAGCATTCAGATTTTTTGCCCAATGACCCATATTTTTATCAATTCATGAAGTATATCTTAAAAGCTCATTTGGAAAGTTTTTATAAAATTTTAATTATTTCTTCATGGCTTTTGAATGACATAAAAGGTGTATACGAAACCATTGAAAAATCAAGAAAGAATCATTTCCTGCCACAATTCTTAGTGGTTATAAAAGAGGATTTGATTTTATCATTCTTGTCAGCTTATTTATTTTCTGAATTAAACCTTCTTCAAACTTTGATAACTGTATTTATTTTGAAACTGGCCAGCTAACTGCTTTAATGGAACTGTTCATTATAGGCAATTAGGTAAACTTTCCTTGGATCTTGTTTGCCTAATATTTCTAGTATTAGTTGCATTTAATTATACATATACAGATATAGCAAAGGAGATGTGCTATGATTGTCTATGAGACTGCAATTAAGAACTTCTAAATTACAAACATCTACAGGTTACCCTAAGGTCATTAATAATATTCACGCCCTATGACAAGCTGTAAAAGGCTACAAAACTAAAATGTGATGATATTCACATGTAACAACTTACATATCAGTTAAAAAAATATACAATTTAAAACTAGTAACAATCAAAAACTACATCCACTGGATAACAGGTTCCTGGCTTGGAAAAGGCACCTATGAGTTTTGAGTACAAAGTCCTCCACCTTACCTAACCATGATACTCAAAATAATTAGTTATGTGACGTTGATTATGACATTGCCGATTACAGATATTTTAAAGATTCTATATGAAATTATCATCTGTATCCAAACTGGTCCTATAGGCCTCACTTAGAAACTAAAAATGGTTTCAGTCTCAACCTTCAAAATGTCCGTTATTCTATACATGAAAATGAAAAGATATGGGGTAAATGTCAGAGACTATATATATCTATTCTGATCCTTTCTGATTTTACCTGAAATTTTCTGTTCAGTGCCAGTATCATGAGACTTTCCTCTTACTCTGTTAGCTTGTATTTCTTCAAATTCCTGAAATATAGACTTCATCTATTCACAATAGTATAGGAGAAAGTACTTGATAATATTTAATCAAACTCCCCACAGTGTCTGATCTCTGGTCCACACTACATGTACTTCAATACAGACACAGCTATTTAAAAATTCTTGAAATTTTTTTAAACCCTTCCAATTCTGTAAATTTCAACTTTAAATAAATTCATAGCGCCGCAAACTTGGAAAATTTTTGCATCAATGTTAAGGAGCTCATATTTTCAGAAATTAAAAAACTCAAAGATATTCTAGCTAATTGTATGAGATGGTTGCTGTTATTAAGGAATCTTTGACATCATAGTAAGAGCTGTCACAATAAATACAACCCTCATGAACTATGAAAATTCCCTGCACCAATTAAAATTATCTAAAGGTTCAAATGTCGGACCACTACCCCCTTCCCCCCTCACAACAACACCCACCAATCTTCAATAATTTATACCTTGACTGTACTGCTGTCTCCTCCAAACAATCTGTTACTGAGGACTCTGGGTTGTCTTTAGCAAACTCATCTACACACCCAAACATGTGTTTGAT
>JARWCS010377038.1:0-10053 GCA_034783895.1 Geukensia demissa
TGTAGCAGAATATCAAAAACATACTCCTGATTTCAAGAGTTATCTCCCTTAACCTAGATCTACTCCCTTAAATTGAAATTTTCCTCAAAGCTCTGAGTTTTCATTCAAATATTGGAAATTCTGTCATTTTATTGTTCAGATTTTGATTTTAGGAAATCCTCAATGTGAAATGTTTTATGAAACTTACGCATGTTTTCTTATTTTTAATTTTGTATTGTAGTGTCAGTAAGCTCATTTTATTTTTCATTGTTACCCTTTGATTATCATAGTTTTTACAATCAAGATCATTCAAATGAAAAAATGTCAAAGAAAATTCTCTTGTTCTGTAGTATTTTATTTGTTTTGAAAACAATGTAACTAATGGTCAAACAAATTCACCCTGATACAATATAATACAATTATTTCTCCTGCAAGTGTTCTTTTGCTTTTGAAGACCTGATGATCTGCAATTTACATCATGAATGACTGCTGTTGTATTATAATGGACAGTGAAATATGACAAGTACAAGATGTTTGTCACATTTATACAGTAACATAGAATGATTGTATAGCATGAAACAAAATATCAACAAATCACCCATGACATTTGAAATTTATGCAAAATGTAAGAAAATTGTAATCAAAGATTTTACCACATATGTACATTAGACAAAAGATTTCTAACAGGAGAAACTACTGATGGTTCTAGTTAATTATTAGATGAAGATAGATGCTTTTTATTATAGATATCTTCAAGAAATGCCAAGTTTGATAGAATTATCACAATAAACAGTTGTCGACAAATACCTATACCTACAAAAGGTGAGAAATATCTTGTAGATTAATATACTCATTCTAGGGAAGGTGTGAATTGAAAAGGATATTTCTCTTAGCAATAAGCAAAATTGTCTCAAATGTTATTCGGAATTATCAATAAAATTTTGGAAAATTCATAGATTTCTACAATTAAACATTTGCAGTGGACCAGTTTAGTCCTTTAAATGGACCATTTAAGCTCTATTAATGGACCTGTTTAGCCCTTTTAATGAACTAGAATATTCAGGACAGAGAAACCTCATATCTATTCTACAGCACTATTAAGACATAGAAATATGGTTAATGTTTGTATTTTTATTTCAGCAATAACAGTCAAATCAAGATATGTTCGAGTTTGTTTGTTTGATGGACAAAATGTAAGTCTCATTTAAAATTATCTTTTGAAGAGTTTGATCATTTCTAAAACATTTTAAAATTTTAATGTACCATTTAAGAGGAATTCACCAAATGTCAAGATTTTAATAATTTATTTCTGTACTACCTTCCTGCCATAGTACATGTAATACAGAAATTTACACGATGTATGATAATTGTTCATAGAACCATTTATACTGTACTATCTTCTTGCCATAGTACAGGTAACACAAAAATTTACATGATGTTTAATAATTGTGGATAGATTCATTTATAACAACAATGACCATCGCTCTGTGTTTTAATTAAAACCTGCTGATTTTTTTAAGAATTCATGCTGTATTTTTTTTATGTTTTTTTAATTTATATTACAATATTGGTTTTTATATACATTTATTTATTTCAGGTATTAAGTAATATCCATGTGGTAAAAGTGGCCTCTGTAGATCGTGAAGAAAAGACATGGTCATTTACAACTAAAGTAAATATTATCACTTAAAGCTTCTGTTTAATAATTCCTGAAGAAATTCTTTTAATTCTGAATAACTGACTTTGTAGATTTTATTTGAAAACAATCTGTTAATTAGATCCAACTAAATAAACCTTAAATCAATTCCCTATATTTCTCAAAGTGTTGTTCACATTTTTCATAATTTGATAATTGTAGAGAGTGTCTGACTAATCAATCAGAGCATACCAGGATATACTGTGGGTTTGGATTGTCTGGCAAAATTCTGTAACCAAAAACAAATTGATACTAACTCAGTTGGATAATGATCAAACTATGAATTCCTGTATCATAGAACAGTGTTGTTACACCAGAGGTTCTACGCATTTGCTAAATTGCATTATGTAATCTCTAAATTTATCCCTGGGCATCCAATTTAATTTCTTCCTTCATGATGTCATGAACAGTCTGAACATTTTTAGACTATTTTCGTCTTCTGTTGAAAAGGCAAGACTTGTAAAGACTACTGAATGATCTCTCCCCTAAGGAGTGCATTAATAGTCATTCATATGATTATTTTCACGGATGTTTGGTCAATGGAGAAATATTTTTTTATGGGTGATAAAGGGCTTCACTTTCTAATAGGTCAATACCTACATTTAAATATTTTTTGAAATCCAAATTCATCTAATAACATATTTTAGAAAAATAGTTAAACTGGAACTCTTTATTTATTTGTATTTAGACAAGTCAAGTACATATAATACAAACATAAAAAACTCTCTTAAATTTTATCTTCAGCAATATTTTGTAACTGAAAAGTCTGAATTCAATATGAGTTCAGGAAAGCTTTGAGTGCTTTATTAACTCTAACATTAAATTCTATTACCCTACAGATATTTAAACCCCCACAAACAAAGTTAAGTTTTGGGGGTTCTGTAGGAATCACCATCTGTCTGTCTGTCCATCTGTCCACATAATTTGTAAGAGCATCACATCCTAAACCGTTCAATGGATTGTAATGAAACTTTCTATAAACATTAGACACAATGTGTAGATTTGCACATTGAAAGGAAATTCATCTTGACTCGTTCCAAGGGCAGATAATCCATGGGGCAGAGGGTTTTTTGTTAGTTTTGCTCACAGTATATCTTGTTGAATCACATTTTAAATTTATTTGTTACATTCTATATTTTAGTATCAGAAATAAAAAGCACTAACCAAGAAACTCAGTTATGTGAAACTACTTAAAGATAATTTTTTAAATAAACATTTACAAGAAATAAAATAATATATTTTAAATATTAAATGATATAAATAAAAATAGTATATTGAAATTTTGTATTGTATTTACAGATATCGGATATGATGGATCCATTCCAGCATGCAGAAGTTTTTGTACGAACAAACCATTTACCAGATAAAATAGGTGAGTTATTGATTTATTGTTATTCAAAGTCTGCAATTTTAGAAAAGGACAAATTTTATGTATTGTTGAAAATCAATATGTTGATTGTCTATTCAAAGAAAAAAGCAAAAATCACAGAAAAATAGTGACTTGATAAACATTTTCAGTTTTCAGATGGAAATAGATTGGAATGTTAAAGCAATGATATTGATACAAAAGTAAGAGGAGCTAGAACAATCCTCAGTTAAATGTTTGAAATTCCAACAGTTAAATCTTGTTTCCACAGTAGATCATTCTACAGAATTTAATTTAAATGTTTATCTTTTATAGGACTGTTATTTGAGTTGGGTTTTACATATGTAAGAAATGTAAGTATTTATATCTGAACGTGTTTAATTTTTCCGTTGTAAATATTCAGATTTATACATACTTTGTGTTATAATGATTTTAACAGATTTAGTCTGCCAGGTAATTGTGTTCCATGTGGCAACCAAACCCCATTCTTCAATATTATTAATTTTAAATTAATTACCATAATAACTGGATTAACAGTTGATCGTACTTCAAGTTGGAAGTAGTTTTCAGTTTGAAAGTTTTGAATGATGAACCTGGCTTCTAACAACTTTGGAATAAGCGAAGGCAAAGCAGTTTAATCTGGTACAAATGGAAGAAGTGGAAGATATAAAATAAATACTGTGATCTGTTGGCAGATCTGTTTTGACTCGCATCGTACATGATAAGGTTTGTCATTTACCTGCTCAGGGTCAGTAGTTCTCTCAGGATTCCTTCCACCAGTAAAACTGATCGCCGTGATATGACTGAAATATTGTTAAAAGTTATGTTAAAACCCAATCAAACAAACAAACATATCTGTTCAATTTATTTCAAAGCTATGTTTTTCTATGTTTCCCAGTGTGTTAAATCCAGCTGTTCCCCTTTGTATGACTAATAAATAACCAGTATTTGGTAACACATGAGAAAGAAAAATATAGTCATCAAAGTATATTTGTCATCATTTATTAACAGAAGAAATATTTTTTACTGTTTAAAAAAAAACAATGTTTTGAATTATATATTCAATTATTAATTCTTTAATCAGTACATTCATCAAATTAAAATCAAAAGGTTCTGGTGACTTACATAATCAGTTTTACTGGAAGCAGACAACAACAAAAGTAATGTATGCAATATATTTGTGCTTAGTGTGATAATGAGAGAATTTGACAAATAATAAGAAAACAAACAGCAAATGACAAGATTCTTTCATTTTCAATAAAATGTAACACCATTATTAGTGTTGTTGTAGATTCCAATTAAATTTCTGGCACAATTTGGTCTTTAAGTTTTCATTTCAACTTTTTATGGAACCCTTCCCTGGTAAGGATTTTTGGCTCCCAATTTTTAGACTTTATGATAAAACAAAAATAATTTCTAAAAGCTCTGAAAAAAGAGTTGATATTTTCCTTTCATTAAATTGTTGTGTGGACAATCATTTGCTTGGGAGGTATTGAATTAAGTCTGCAGTCTTGTTTTTATCTGAAATATTTTTGATAGTGTTGTTTACAATTCATTTTGAACTCAAAACATTTTTTATCATTTGATTTATTTTGTGTTACAAACATCAATCAGTTGCTTGTTTAACATCAGCTTAATTAAAGTTTAAGTGACATATTCTCTGCTAGCTGTTCCAAATTTAAAAAATTGAAAAAATGACCAAAAACTGTAATTTAATATAAATATAGAAAACTCATATAAATAAATTAGTTTCTTAGTTGTTTTTTGAGGATGTTTTACATAGAGTTGATTTGGAACAGCCTTATGTTAAATGGCTTTGATATATTAAAGTATAGGACAGGTTGATTTGAGTATCCCAAGTTCTGGTTTTAATACAATTTGTTATTGGCAAATAAACTAAATTTGTAGATTGATCAGTTCTGTTCATCTCATGTTTAAAAGTAGGAGCTGGTCAGAGGATTTTGTTTCTTATTTCACTTAAAGACAAAGAAAAATTCAAAGAAAAGAGGCAAACGGTGGTTATTTTGATAACTTTTTGGGATATTTTCAGCTGGAAATGAATGCTAGTTATTATATTAGTGGTTGACACTTGAAAGTTTTAGGATTCAATTTTTGGGAATGAATACCATTTACAAACAAATTTTAAGACTATTCCTCTGAATTTTCATTCCTAAGACATTTATAGGCTGTGTGGCAAAAATTGGTACCTGGCTAGATAGGGTACTAAGCCATTGGAACTTAGGGGATGGTACTCATATTCAGTTGTCCTATTTTTGCTGATTATATATTATATTTAACCTTTTTCCTAACAACAGCATCCTACAGAAGAATCAAGAGTAAGTATTATCTCAGAACTAGAGCAAAAATATTTATATAGGCTATCATCTATTGGAAATTATAACCTCCAATATTTTCATCATTTAAAGTTGTTGTAGTAGGAAAGAAACATTTTTCCATAGAATTACAGCAATGCTAAATTTATATATTTGGTGCAAGGATTTGGAAGAGGAATGTGGATCATTACTGGTTATCTGCTCATGATATATTACATAAATATCTCAGAAAATAAAAATTTTAAAAAATGTAAGTGGATGAACTAGCGTGCTCGCCTCAAGTGAGGAAGGTCTTGGGTTCAATCCCTGGCTGAGTCAAGCCAAAGACATTAAATTGGTATTAGCTGCTTCTCCACTAAGCAAGCAGCGTATAGGAGTGAGAACAAATGCTGGTCAGCCCAGAGTCAGAATAATGTATAAAGTGGCATATCTTCCTGCAGACTGTTGCTTTGTGAGCTAGAAATCAGCATGTGGGTCTAGTACAAAGCAGGGTTCATTCATCATCATCATTAATATGCTCTCATCCTAATTATGCATGAAATATTTGCCACTGGACGTTAAGCAAAATTCAATTAATCAATCAATCAATCAACCACATCTCATCTAATGAAATGGTCCTTTTAAAATATAAATCTCTAGGTTATTGACCTACGAAAGCAAGAAGAAGTGCCAACAGTTAATGAAAAAAAAGACAAATTACCTATCAGGCCGTATTGGGTTTAATATTTTTAAATTTATTTTTCAACCTTGAAGATTTCAATTATCAGTATTTGTTGCTTACCAGTATTTGTGATAATTTTCCTATCAGAATGAAATGTATTTTTGATCCATTTAGTTTTAGTTAGCCTATATTTTTGCAATAGTTCTAGATATTGACAATCACTAACAGTTGAATGACCACCTGTAGAAGTCTGTTGTTTATTTTTGGCACATTTGATATAATATTTATTTGCTTTACTGAAGGTGGGACCTACAAAAAAACCTAGGGTAATACAACTAACATGTGTTTCAGTGGTTAATATTGACACACTGCCTGTTTTGTCAGTTGGTGCATTAAAATGAGTGTAGACACACTTAATGTCTTGTCAGTTCATGTAGACTCACTAAATGTCTTGTCAGTTCATGCATTAAATTGAGTGTAGACACACTAAATGTCTTTGCAGTTCATGCATTAAATTGAGTTTAGACATACCACCAGTTTCACCTGCATGAAATTGTGTGTAGACACACTACCTTGTATTGTCAGTTTTAACATTAATTGTGTGATGAATGAATCCATTTTTGCAATCTTGTTATAAACAGTCAAATGAGCTTTTTCATTGCTTGGGGTCTGTCATCTTTAACAATTACATTTAAATCTTATTCTGAACCCTTTCGGCCAATTATTTCCAATTACATGTAAATGGTCTTTTGCCTGCCAATCAAAAGCATTCACTTCCAAACTTTAATTTGTGGGAAGGTCTTGTTTGTTAGGTATTTTCCATTTAAAACTGCACCAGACATCCCTTTCTGTCAACCAGGTGGCAACTACAGCCTATACAGATACTATTGAAAAATTGAAAAAATAAGATGGTATCATAAGCCATTTTTTCAAAAGATTGGTCATTGGACATTTATTTCTTAATACATTTAAATTCATGTAGGTTGCTGTGTTAAAGGTGAGCAGTAGAGGCTCTTTTTGGGGAAAAAAGGGGGACAGGTTTGTGGCATGGTGTGTTAGCTCTTCAGCTGGGAAAAAATGAACAATACAGTGGATAAATAATTTTTCCAAGGCTTTTCTGTATTTTATTTAACCAATATCAGCATTAATTTGCTTTATAGCTTACTTGAATAACAAACATAATCTTGTCAGTTATACTGCAGCAAAGTCAGTAGATTTTTGTGATTTGCTTATTGCATGGTAGATTTATATAAAATGGCTATAAAGTATGAATTGTAGTGTAAATTATGGTCAGATTTAATACAAATATGTTCATGGGCCCTGGATGGAATATTGAATGTGGCTAGTCATTATTATATACTGCTGGGAGATTATGATTTTTTTTTTGTAATTTACATTGTTAGTACTAGCTTGAACCAGTTCCTATGATAACACACCTGCACATTTGAGTTGGAATGTGTTTTTTATTTTTCCTGAAAGTTTGCACATTCATATCTGCCAACATGTAAAGATGCCAATGTGAGATATTTTTTAAGAAGAAATATCTCTGCATTCAAAACCCATTAAAGTGACCCACCTTCGATTTTACAGCTTGTTTATAAAGTCAAAACTTTAATTGATCGTTTTATGTTCAAATTGTTGTAAATAATAGATGAAAATTCCGTTATAATTTTCCATGTGAGAGAGTTCAGTGGGGATCCCCCTTGAAATGATAAGCTTGGCAGGTATGCACATTGTTGCACATATTACATTGTGAAACATATTTTTAATGGAAAATTCACCTATAATGAAAAAGATATAAAAGTTTATACCACATAAAGACAAGATAATTCTTTGTTTTTTAATTTTGTGAAATACTATCTCAAAAGAATTGCACATTTATCAGAATAATTTTGCTATAGTCTTATTTCAGTTCAAATTGGATCAATGTTTTCTTAGAAATAGAATTTGTAGACTATTTAATAACATTTTGACATTGAAAGTTAATGTAGATTTAGCAATAAATGATATCTGTAAAGAAGGCATATTATTAATATGCACCAATATTAAATTCGTTGTAAATAGTAGAGGGGGAAATAAGGGCAATTTGTGGAAAACAATAGGTCATGTAAGTTATTTATAATTATGTGAGTGATTTGAATATTTTCAGAGCAATGAGGAGCCTGGAGAGTTCAGTTGTGGATGGGTCTTGTTAGATTTAATAGAACCAACAACAGGTGCTGTGATAGGAAACAAGTATGTCAATTATCTTTACTTTGTACTGTATCCTCCCGGACATGTTTTTGTTAAAACATCTGTATAAGAAACAAGTAGCTCAATTATCTTGTTTTTTTACTTACAGTTATATTCCCTAACAATGCAAACCTATAGTCCTTTCCGAAAACCCTTTTCTGGAAGGCCGTGGTTCCTTCTAAAATTAAAATTTACCATTCTGGTTCCCAGCTTCCGGTAAGTATCGTATAAAGTTTCCATAGAAATCCTCGCTAAAACATGCGTTGATTTCTGAGGACAAATAGTTAAAGCTTTCATTTTTAGTTTTTATAAAATAAAATGTGGAGCGTAAATACTTTAACTACTTCTGGCCGTCTTAGAAAGCAAATGCTTTAAGATAAAGTACAGGGAAAAGTCGGGTTTTTCTCCTTGCTCATTCTTATGTCGACGTGATGCACTATCCACAAAGGGGAACAACCCTTACAAAATCTTATTTTTAAACCAAACTTGGACTTCAGGAAATATGTTTTCGGAAAGGACTATAGAACAATCACACCACATCTCCTATTTTTATATTAATACAAGTTGAGAGTTGAGGAGGAAGATTTTTATGAAGAGTCTGCTGCATTGATGATTTATGAAGGTTCTTCATAATGAGTTGACAATTATGTATGATTAGAAATTTTCTAAATAATAAACTATAGCTTTCTCAGTAAAAAATTGTGCAGTCTATGTGAAAAAAATATGCCACAGGTGATATAATCTTGGAAAGCCATCACCTGTTTAAATTTGATATTTATTGAAAGTGTCAGGTAATATGCCAATTTGGGGTTCACTTTGCATTTCTGGCCTGTGTAAAGGAGAAAAAAAATTCAAACAGGGGAGATAATTCATTATTTCAAGTAAAACCTTTGTTAATGTTTTAGGGAATATCTCCTATGAAAAAGAAGTTTCACAAAAATTGGCTATTCCAGAGTTCAAATGATTAAACTACAAAACAAATATCACTTTTGAGGACTCTGCCTGGTTTTTAGGTAGATCCTTTTGGATGGCTGTCTCATAGAAAATCATACAACATCTGCTTTTTATATGTGCTACTTAAAAAAACATTTTCAGTTAAAGGACTGTTAATCTTATTAAAGAAGGAAAGATTCAAAATACCTTTTGGTGGTTCAAGAGATTATATCTTTAGTTATTAACAACAATACAGTACACCATTGATATAGCTATAGCCAACTTTGGGACCATGTCAAATTTAGAAGACATGAAGGAGAATTTTTACATATAAACAATTAATAGAAATTTTGGAAAAAGCATGGCAATAAGAGAGTGACTGCCATTAAACAGGGGTTGCATAACAAGGGTGGACTGAACTGATTGACTAGTTTGCTGTCTTTTGTCTTATACATAAGTTTATTGTAACTAGCTTGCTTAAGGTCCTATAATACTGGGTACATATAGGTCATTAAATCAAATATTCCATAATATACACTGTTTATCACATTAACACCAGCCATGACTAGTATCAATCATGTGATATATTAGGGAAGTAATACAGCTTTCGAGGCATGGTGATATAGATATCTAAACAGATGATGATAAAACTTTATGTCAGTATCAGGTTATTGAATCAAGTTAACCTTTCATAATGTGTAAATGGCACTAAGTATATTTTTCATGTTTTTTTTTAAACAAAAAGATTTGTAACTATCGTGACCATGGTATGTTTGATAAAAATATAGGGGACATTCAACTGAAAGGAATGCAGTTGATCAGGGGAGGTTTTTAGGAATTATATTTTCTTCAA
>JARWCS010377049.1:0-10053 GCA_034783895.1 Geukensia demissa
CTGCTTTTTCTAGTTTTGACATTATACATCTCAACTGTAATCAAGATGAGCGATCACAGGCTCCTGGGAGCCTCTAGTTCATTTTCTGACTACAATGTTGAAACTGGATAAGTTTGTTTAAAGCAACATCAAGATTCCATGGTCATGATCTTTTCTCTTCACTTGACGTACGGCGTCTGTCGACAACAATTCATTTAAATCTTCACCTCTGAAACTACTGAACCAAACATTAGTGGAATGGTCCCCTTTCAGAACTGTATCCGGAGTCGTGATCAGCTAACCAATTGTATCTGATGACCCCACCCCCAACCACATGGCCACCACAGTCGAACTTGCTTAACATGGGCACTATTGAAAATTCATTAAAAATCTCGTCTGGAACTACTTGCTCAGTTAGAACCAAACTTTGGTGGAATGATCCTTAGGTGGGTACCCTTTCAGTATTATATCCAATGACCCCACAGGCCAAACAAGATGGCCTTCCACAGCCGAACTTAGTTTAACATGGGACCCTATGGGAAATGAATAAAAAATCTTAATTGCTAAATTGGAAGCAAACTTTGGTGGAATGGTCCTTAGATGATTCCCTTTCAAAATTTTATCCGATGACCCACCCACCAACAAAGATGGCCGCCACAGCCGAACTTAGTTTAACATAGGACCCTATGCGAAAATTTAAAAAAAATTCTTATCTAGAACAACTTCTCAATTGAAACCAAACTTTGGTGGAATGGTCATTAGGTGACCATTCAGAATTATTCCGATGACCACACCCACCACAGTTGAAATAAGTTGAACATGGGACCCTATGGAAAAATTGATTTAAAAATTTTCTCACCTAAACTACTTGCTCAATTGGAACAAAACTATTGGGTCTCTTGTAGAATTTTGTTTGATGACTCTATCCGCCAACCAATATGGCTGCCTCAGCAAAACTTTGTTTACAGGAGCCTTTGGGAAAATAATTTAAAAAATTCTCATCTGGAACTACTTGCTCAGTTACATCAAACTTTGTTGGAATGGCCCTTAGGTGGGTCCCTCTCAGAATTGTTTCTAATTAACTCTACCCACCAGCCAACATGGCCGCCCCAGCCGAACTTAGTTTAATAAAGGATCTTATGGGAACTTCATAAAAAAATTCTTCTCATCTACTTTCAGAGTTATATCTGATGACTCCATACGTCAACCAAGATGGTCGCCTTAACCGAACTTAATTTAACATTAAATCCAATAGGAAATTCATTTAAAAATCTCTTCTGGAATTACTTGCATAATAGGAAGCAAACTTTGGTTGCATGGTCCTTAGGTGTGTCCCTTTTAAAAATTGTATTCGACTACCTCGCTCGCCTTTCAAGCTGACCGCCTCAGCCAAACTTCGTTTAACAGGACTATTGAAAATTCGTTGAAAAATCTTCTTGTTGAATAACTATTGGCTGAATTGGAACCAAACTTTTTATTAAAATGTCCCTTTTAGAAATATATTCGATGACCCCCACCTGCCAGCCAATATGGCCACTACAGCTTAACTTTGTTTAACATAGGACCCTACGAGAAATTCATTAAAAAATCTTCTCGCCTACAACTACTTGCCTAATTGGAACCAAACTTTGGTGTTGAGACTATGTCCAATCTCCGAGCTATCTTCTTATGTGTGCGAGCGTGTGTGTGAGTGTGATATATCACGAATTTTGACAAAATTATTTTTGCTTCATGGGTATTAATAATTCTTTGGGAAATTTGATATGTTTTACGATTGGACCAACAGGGAAGATATTGAGCCAGAGTATTTTTCGCTCTCTTTGTTTTATTTAATGAGCTAAGACCTCAAACTGCGTTAAAATTAATCTGAATAATGAGAATCTGCTATTCTTTATTGTTTAATTAAAGCCTCAAATACCAAAGTACCCTCCATCAGTTACCTCTCTTTGTACAAAATGTACTAACATCGACGGCGAGACAACCTACACGACAATTTAATTAAGAAATCCGTTAAATATTGCACTTCCAGGTTACATCAAAACTTCTGGGTAAACAATTTGATGATGAATCCTATCTCTTCATATTTTTTAAAGAATTTTTCAAAAATCAATTTTGTATGGGCTTATTACATGTTTTACTTTTAACACAAAAATTCAGGAAACATAATCTTGGAAATTCTTCTTGTTCTGCAATGATGACTTATCAAACGCGGTCTTATTTTTACCACATGGATTAAAAGACGCCAAGATTGGGTATCTCTGAATCATTTAGCAAAATTCTTTACATGGAAATATTCAATGGCAAGGTGATCTAATATTACGATGATTCAACAAAACTAGAATCCTAATACTCAACACACTCATCGTTCCTTTTCATATCAATGTTTACTTGTGTCCAGCTTTACACCCTTTGTGGATCAGGCTTCAGTCTCACAAAACATCTCAAATCCTACAGTTTTTCTTTGAATATGAAAATGCTATCTTTCTGATAGGTTGGTTTACGAGCTGAGATGTTTATGAAACTGAAGCCAAAAACCTGATGAAATTGTGACCTGTTATTATATCTTAAAAAGTATCACTTACATGTTGAATGAACAAACAAACACATTATTTATTTTAATTTTCATACAAAAACATAATTTTTTTTGACAATATGATTGATATATTTGCATGTCTACTTTTTCATACATTGAATTTATTTATTGAATCAACATGTTTATGCTTAATTACATTTGTAATAAATCTTCCTTCAAAACAAGATGCGTCAGGGAGAACAACATTTTAATTAGTAGCAAATGTAATATCCGCAACTGTAACATGTGGAAATTCATTGTTGTGTTTCTTCTACCTTTATTGTTTCAAGTGCAGGTAAACACTTTTAATTAACTGTTATTTATCGTATCTATAATTAAACATTTAGACTGATTGTTTTTAAGAAAAGAATATTAATATATAGAAAAATAATTTAGAACCAGTAATCAAATGGCAGGAAACAACGCTAACACAGGGCAAAATATACATGTAAAATGTGATTGATTGATAAAATGTTGCTTAATTTCCAGCGGCTTATATTGACGCGCGCATATTATTAAGTAATGCTTCGTACTAAACCGACACACAGTGGGATTTTTAAACGTGCTAGCTCACTAAGCCAACAGTCCGCAGAAGGACGAATCATTTTTATTCCGACTCTGGGTCGACCAGTATTTGCTCTTACCCCTAAACGCTGCGTGCTTAGTGGAGAAGCACCAATACCAATATTACTGTCTTTGGTTTGACCCGGTCTTGGTTTGAACTCACGACCTTCCACATTCGAGGCGAGAATGCTACTCATTACCCCACAGAGGTTGTACATGCAATATATGTTCAATACAGAAAAATAATCAAAACGAAAATGAACAACATGAATCTCGCAAAAAAGAGGTAACTAGCAGTGTTGTAAATGTAAAAATGGTTATCAGACCAAACATATGATACAATATAGGTTATTTATGTCATACATACACCGAAATTTAGTCGACCTGTATGGAATATAGGACGGACATCATAGTTTAGAACTAAAGGCCCCTGCTTAACATTTTAAAGTCCCAACCATCATTTGGTTACCTAAATTACATAAGAAACCCTTCAAATACCGTTTTACCTCAGCGTCCAGTAAGTGTACTACAACTAAAATTTCGGTCCTTTTGACTAGTGCCCTTACCAACATAAAAGGTATGAATATAATGGTTAACTATTTTCGCAGTATGAAAATCATTTTGATATTTTTGATTAACTACGCGCCTTTGATAAACCATTTAAAATGATAACACTTAAGATTTTTTCCCCTTTTATACTATACACATCCCCAAAACCTAATTAAACAGAAATTTTAATATCTCATTTAGTGGGCATTTGATTAAACGGATCAAAAATATATCTGCTGTCACAGTGATCAAGCTTTCTTCTCGGATAAAAAAAGAGGTTAATAGAGAAGATACACTTACTGGACGTCAAATTCAAATTAACTCACTTCTTGCCTTTTTTATCAGGTTTGGCAATTAAAATTATCGACAGGTTGTAGGAATCTCTATTGGCACCAACTGTGCCCATTGCATGAATTGCAGACTTATTCCTTTTCTGTTATGAATCCTAGTTAATGATCAACTCCTCAAAGACCCCCTTCTAAATCAAATTTAATGGATAATTCAATAATACAAATCGCTGTCTTGGATATCTTTGCAGTTAACAACCCGCACTTCTCAAAATATTTCATTACTATTTACCTTAGAGAACTTACTTGAAATAAAGCTTATCGGGACAGCAGCAGTTCTCCCTTTCTGGATTTTAATGTTTAGGTTTAACAAGGTAAAATAAAAACTAAAATATACGATAACAGAGACGATTTCTCATTCCTTATTGTAAATTTTCCTCTCCTTGGCGGGGATGTCCCTTCATACGATGAAAATATTTCTCAACTTAATTCTCCGTTTCGCCCGTTTACACGGATACCATATCCAAATGAAATGAATAAAAATGTTTAGATGATCTTCCGGATATGACGAGAGCTTAAAACGGAGCATACGTAAAGGTAATTCGATTATTTTCTGCAAAATGAACCTTTTCCCAAAAATCGAAGAATGTGATTCGACCCTTTTATAATTTGTCTTCAACTTCTGAAAGTCTGTTGGTTGTCTCTTAGGTTTACTTGTCGGTATAACTTTTCTCTCGCTAAAATTCATTCAGATTTGGAATTTTTTATTGAATCAGCGATAGATTTCTCATCTGAAACTACATTTGCTTGCATTTGTTTTAACATGGGCCGATTGAAAATCACCTCTAGTACCATGTCCCTCCATAATAAACAGATATGATCCTTTCTGGATAAAACGGGACATTATTGACATGATATGATTTGAATGTACTAACTGTGACTTGGAGGATCATGATGTGCTTTGGAGTACTTACAACATAACATTGTTTAGTACAAACTGGCACTTATAAACAGTACCCTCGAGGGCGGCCGTTTGGTTTCTCGGCCTGCAGGTAAAGCCGTTGCTAAAGGGGTATCCGTTGTATAAATATTTCATCACCCTGAGAGTACCCGGGGTAAAGAAAAAGTCTCCTCGGTTTCTCCGCCAGGAATAAAACTCCTAATGGGGCGTCCGTTGGTTTGGCGGGATGTATACAATTCTCAACCAACGTCTTTCGGATTTGATGTTAAATAGTCGGTTTCGTGTTGGGAGAAGGCCACCACGCTTTCAGCGCGTTAAAGACCCATTTGCCACAGCTCGTAATGAGTGGTCGTTGGTGGCTAGTAGCTTAGGCTAAATCAACCGTCCCTACCCAAACAGCCCCAATATGTTATCAGACAATAAATTATAAATGGGATGAACTGGGGGTCAGGGCCGGGGAAGTTTCTAGCCACAGGAACTGGAAGTCAAATTTGGAATGAATGACGTTGGTTGAGAATTTATACATTGCGTCCAACCAAAGGAGGCCTCTTTAGGAGTTCTATCCCTGTCGGAGAAACCGAGGAGCCTATTTCTTCACACCGGCTCCTCTCTGGGTGGTCGAGTATTTATCCTGTCCAAACAACGGACGCCCCTTAAGCATGAGTTTTACTTGCAGGCGGAGAAATCGAACACCATATTTCGATGCCCGGCCGCACACGGGGACCCTTGTTTTAAGTGGCAGTTTGTGTTATATAATGATATATTGTAAGTATTCCAAAGCACATCATGATCCTCCAAGTCATAGTTAGTGCATTGAAATCATATCATGTCAATATTGTCCCGTTTTATCAAGAAAGGATCATATCTGTTATTAAAGAGGGGCATTGAACGAACTATAGGTGATTTTCCATCGGCCCATGTTTTAAAAAAATGCAAGCAAGCGTGGTTTTATATGATAAATCAACAGTTGATGGAATAAAATCCCAATTCTGAATGAATTTTTGCGGGCGAAAAGTTCTACCGACAAGTGAACGTAGAGACAACCAGTATATACTTTCGTCAGATAAAGACAAATTATGAAGGATCGAATGACATTCTTTAATTTTCGGAAAAAAAATGTTTATTTTGCAAAAAAATATCGATTTACCTTTACCTTTGCTCCGTTTTTAGATCCTCCTCGTCATATCCGGAAGATCATGCGGCCTCTGAACAATTTTTATTCATATCATTAGGATATGATTGCTTGTATGCAGTGATGTTTTAGATTTTAATGAACGCAATCAGCAAATTATTAAGTCAAGGATTTCGTTATCATAGGTTTGTTAAAACTTTTACAAAATTCTTTCATAAATATAAAGATATAATTTTAAAGTTTGGTTGTACCTGCAGACAATTGATAAAAAATGGAATATCACAGCCAAACTTTTATGGAAATGTGGTAAATAAAGCTCCTTAATTTGAACACAACACATTACCTAGGACGTGTCAATTACTTGGATAAGTTTACACATAAAGCGATTTTATAACACTTTTTAAGCTCTTTAAATATTGTATTTTTGGTATCTACATAGACTGTCAGCTCAATAATTTACACTAAAACTAATTTCAGTCATTGACTTTGTGTACATGCTGTCGATACTTTTTAAATTTTGGCATTTGCACAACACCTGGTTTTCTTTGGCTATTAATGATATTTTTACACTAAATCCAACCGGACGTGTTCTGATTGATGTCGTAGCTTAAGAGAACCAAGTTTGTTATCAACTTTGTTTAGATTTTAAACTAGCTGTCAGAAACAGCGAGTACTTTTTCAAGGTCGGTACATCTTGTTGACTTTTGTTTTATTTGTTATTAACTGCGACTTCAAAAGTTAAATCTTATACATTGGTTTTTATAGTTTGGTTTTTATGTCGTTTTGTCACACAACTGTCCTAGTTTAGGGGTAGGGTTGAGTACTCACAAACATGCTTAACCCGCCACATACTTTATCACAAGCCGGGAAGCTGTAATCCAGTTGATGACGTTGTTTTAATGTTTAAGTCTTACTTGTTTTTAACTATTTACTGATCTGGCCAATATTTGTTATATTTTAATATAATAACATTTAATTTTGGGGTCTTTTACATTTTGCCGTAGGGTGACCATCGTGCATTATTGAAGGTCTAGAGCAACCAGTAGAAATTTGAGATTTACACGTTTTGGTTGGCTGTCTCACGGGCAATCATACCAGATTTTTTTTTCTTCTATATAATTCGTGTTACCCTATTTTAGTGTCATGTGTGGACTACATGAAAGTGGTTTTCTAACGGTCTCGTAATTAAATGACTTTACCTGTCGTTACCAATGTTATCAAATTTTCAATTTTTTCATCATCATTACATAATAAAAATGTTCAATGTTCAATGTTAATTTATTAAATAATTTATTAAATTTGGAATTTTTTATGTGCACAGGGTTCTGACGCAACCCGATTTTTTTAATAATTTTATTTTGCTTTTACTATGCAATATATTAAAATAGAAATAGCAAATCTCGGCCATAGGAACATGGTATTACCAATTTATTCATTTGTATTACGTTCATTTTAGATTCAACACGGGCAATCCGCATACGTTCATGGTTTGTATACTGGTTTAAGTATGTATAAGTATAATATTTCATGCATATTCAGGACGAAAGAATATTAATGATGAGTGATTATGAATGCTTTGTTCTAGACCGACACGCTGAGCCGGATTTTTAACGTGCTAGCTCACGAAAGCAACGGTCCGAGGAAGACGTGCCACTTTATCCAGTATTCTGACTCTTTGCTGTTACTCCTAAATGCTGTGTGCTTAGCGGAGAAGCAGCTTCGCCCCGACAGGGGATAGCACTCACGACCTTCCGCACTCGAGGTGAGCACGCTAATCATTACACCGCCGAGGCGGTTTTAGTATTCTGAAAGATGTCCATGAACAAGTGTCGTGGTTGAAAGCATCGGAAATTTTAAATATTTTTTCTGGATGTTTCTGGATTGCTAAAATATTACATTTTAATCATTTTAAAAAAATAATAATTTTAATTATTTTTTTTGTGCGCAGGACATTTGAGCAAAAAAGTAGAACGTTTTAGCGGGTGATCATATATTTCTAAAAATTGAATGGCGAGCAGCTTTTACTTTTCAAATGAATTGCCCTTTGCTGCTGTATTTAGTTGGAATTTTGAGGGAATTGTAATCTTTTTTCAATATATTAAAAATCACAATTAAATTAAAGCAGTAAAGCAAAACGTATTTGCAAAGGTTCATTTTGGCTTCATTGTTTAGGTTTTAACTCTACGAACATATACTGGATTCTACTTTTTATTACAACCGATGCGGCGTCCTTTGATGATTGGAATTCATATAAGAAGGAATACATTAAGAAAGAACTGTTTTATGCATGTTCCTTTTTATAAGGGTCATACAATCGGGACTGGTAAAATTGACCCAAATTTTGATTACTTTTCATAAATCAACTTTGAGTACTTTTAGTTATTTGAATTTCATTGGGTAATTATCTAATCGTTAGAAATTATTGTATATATAAAGGGAGGGCTGGTTTTTGGCTTCGTCGTTTTTCCCGATTTATCCCGATTTCGGGATACAAGACAAATAAAGATGGAATACGTTACATAAACAAAATGTTTATTTAGTTTTATTAATTCAATACAAACATAGAAATAAAACGGTGGTGGCTAGTCTGTTCGCAATCCTACATGTTGAGCAATCGGATATAAAGCGTCTGTTCTTTTTGAAATCCCGACGTTAGACTGCCCGTGACCTGGTGAGTGACGCAATGTAAAGAATAGAATAAATCTCATGTAAATGGCTCACAAGGAACAGCATGAAAAAAAGGAATGATCAGAGAAAGATGATAATAAGCAGTGACAGTAAAACACATAAAGCATTGTACATTGTACATGTAATCAAAATAAACTAAGATGAGATTAACAGTGCTTGCTTTATGATATTATGAATTGGCATAAAGAAATTTTCCAAGTGCCTTCAAAAGGACAGTATTTCAATAAGAAACAAGTAAACAAAATTAAATTTCTGTTCATCATTGAAGGAAGCAAACTTTCGGACTCTGCTGTTTAATATCAGTAAAATCTTAGTTTTTGAACAAAAAGAATACATTGACATTTCGTTGTTGGAATTAAGATGCTTGCTACATTAGTATGCATCTTGTTAAAATCATCAAGGTTTTCAAGGTCTATACCAATACTTAATTAATGACGTCGCAAACGTGAGGAAAAATTTCCTAATTCTGAAAGAACAGCGGAATAACACTTTTTATGAATCCTGAGAATGCATTTGAAAAAATTGAGATGAAGTTTCTCACACTGAAGACAAGTTAAATGAAGCTGACTGTACTTTTCTCAATGAATGTACAAATGTTGAAGAAATAACATATGACTTAGCATTCCATGTTCATATTTTACGTTTTCATTTTTTATTGATAGTAAAAACAGCAAATTGTAAACATCAAATAGTAAATAGCAAAAATAAAGAATAAAAAATGTTTTATACATAACAGAATCAGTAAATATCGCCGCCCGAGGTACTATGTTATAGGACTAGGGGAGGTATAAAAAAGTTAAAAGAGAAGATCGTATTTGTCAATATTGTGATCTTGGGGAAATAGAGGATGAAAACCATTTCTTTTTGGCTTGTACTAAATGTTCAGTTTTAAGGAGTAATTTCATATCAAATGTTAAAAACACTAAATTGGAAGGTAAATATTTTAAAGGAGAACTGAAATTGGAATTCTATCTATATCGGAACTTATGCAGCTTTATGCTCCATTTATTAAACAGTCTCTTGCACTGAGGAAAGTGGACCCCACAGCTGCCCAAGTGAGATATAGTGGCGATGTTGTAAATATGTATTATTGTATTAATTTGATATATGTATGTCTGTATTCCGTCAACCCTTTTAGGGTATAAATGTGCATTTATTCAATAAATAGACCGGTACGAAATATCCATTTCACAGATGACAATGGATATCTTCCAACTGTCATGAATACAAATCCGTTCCTATAAGGTTGTGACTAACATCGATTGTGACTATACACCGGTTTTGACTACTGAGTAACACGACGGGTGCCACTAGTGGAGCA